>WWET01002006.1:105440-124900 GCA_011038615.1 Limnodynastes dumerilii
CTGTTTGCAAGGGGAGTGACTGTTTATGCAGTGGGCTGTAACCTGCTAAGATCTTAGCTAAGGTGCGTATATTTGCGATCTTTTCGCAATCGCATTTCTGAATCACCCCCTTTGAAACAATGTTTCACCCTGGGTGGCCAACCCAAGGGTAGTGAAGAAAAGGGATTCAGAAAGTTCAGTGCAATGAAGTTATTTCAGCAGATGGAACACACAATGTTTGCACATACCACCATGGGTAAGAATAGCTGTTTACTATGGATAGCGGTAACTATTTACTCTTGTACATAGTCCAGTGCAATATTTGGAAGAGAGAGTGAAACATTCAATGTTGGCACATACCGCTGTAGACAGGAGCAGCTGATCGACCTCGTTCTCCTCCGTTCGGCTCGGAACCTGACTGAGGCTCCCGCCGGTGCACAGGGGGATGAGGCTCGTGTTACAGCCGCTTCAACTGTTCCTCTTGGTTCCGGTCAGTGCATCAAGGTGCGGGTGATATATATTCACAGGGTGCAAACTGCAAAGCTCCAGCGTGGTTTTTTAAAGATGAGTGGTCATAAACAGTGGATCCAGGTCTCTCTGCTTGACGTGTTTCGTCCCTACTACTGGGGACTTTTTCAAAGATCACTTGCTATTGATTTACAATTAAAAATTATTTTATTACTACTGGACTGAAAAGAAGTATACATATATGTAGCAAATAACTACAGGTAATACACATCAGTTTACCACATTTGAAACAACCTATAGGTCTAGAAGGTAACCAACCATTGTCTTTTTCTTTCTTATTTGTTTCAATAATTCTAATAATTTCACATTCTGGTTTTTCTTATGAATGAACTGAGGGTTATCATTTAGAATTTTTTTTAATAACAGCATCTTGTTTATGAATCTGACAATGCCTATTTACAATTCTTCTGATTTGTTGTGCTTTCTTATTATATTTTGATATAAATGGAACCCATTCACCCAAAGCGGGGTTTCTTCTATGATTTCCCTCATTTGTTGTCACTTGTGTTAATAGATGGCCCCTATAATTTTTTTGTACGTAGTGCTTCCTTTAATAAGGACTTAGGATATACCCTTGATTTAAATCTCTCCAGCATGTCACACGAATGTGAGAGAAAATCTTTCTCAGAGTTCCGTTTAAGACGGTATAACTGTCTTTTGGTAGAAGGCACTGCTATAATGTAGGTAATTGTTAGCATCAACAGATATGATAAAAGTCTTGGTAATAACAATATTGGACCTGATTCAGACTTAAGAAGGAGCTTCAAATTAACAGAGGAAATTTACTCCTGGGCAAAACCATGTTGATTGGGGGGGGGGGGATAGTTAATTGTATACTTTGCATGCAGGCATATATCTTTGAATTGTTTACTGCACACAGATACTGACCAGCTTTACTTTTAAAATGTTATTTAGACTTGGGCTTGGAAACGCCACTTTTCAACTCTAATTCTGTTTGCAATAGATGAAATATGACTTCCCTGTAATCAACATGGTTTAGCCCAGTTGTAACTTTCCTCTCTTAATTTTAAACTCATTCTTAAGTCTGAATCAGGCTATTGTCTTGGACACATATTAAAAGATCCAAGAAATTTATTGTAAAATTGCTCCAGTCTACAGAGAAATGTAAATTATAAAAATTGGAATTCAATAAACTAACAAAGTCAGAAATTAAAGAAAATCTGGTATGCCAAATAATAAACAAATCATCGATGTACCTCATTTAGAGCTCCAGACTCGCTCCAAAAGGTCCTCCCTATACAAACTCCACCTCAAATCGATCCATGTTAGCGATTAACGAAACTGAGGATAAATCTGGTGCCTATTGCAGTTCCAAGCACTTGGAGATTCATCTTAGATTCAAACAAAAAATAATTATGTTGTAGAATAATTCTTGATTTATCTTTCAATGACTGAATTTGTAGGACTGAATTATGAAGAAATGAACATTTGTTTGGAGTAACTAAACCAACAGAATTACCAAAACCCCCTAATGAAGGGAATGTGCAAATACAACTGTTACATAAATTAGAGGATCTATTGAAAATGGAGACAAGACACTGGCTTGACAGTGTCTTGCTCCAAAAATATATAGATCATAAAATTATTCCCAGGGGTCTACACACGTTCAAAACATTATCATATGTTGATGTGCCAGGATTACTTCAAAAGTGGAATACAATTTTGGATACGTTTTGTTAGTCTGAGTCTGCTGATAGATTATAGAGAGACAAAGCTAAATGAAATGACAGTGGAGATAGAAGGTTTGAAGAGAGAATTAACTGAACTTAGACAATCTTCTACATTTAGAGAAAAAGAGAATTTGATGCAAGAAAAAGTTCTTGCATATGAAAAGATAGCGATTAAAAGAAAACATAGTAAATAAGAAAGAGACAGTAATGATTATAAATTTGACAGAGTTAGAACTTTAAAACAATATCATACCATACTACTGACAAAAAAAATTACTAACCTATGTAATAATCAGATGAAGACCAAAGATTTCAGTAGTCAACAGGTGAAAAAACTCACTTCTAAAGGAAAAAACTAATTTCAAAATAAATCCCATTTCAGTATCAAATTTACATCTGTGACAAAATACGGGTTTCCGTGACATGGATTCCCACAATTGGACATCAGATCAGTCACTAGAGATAAATATATATAAGAGAGCTCATTATATTCTTTGAAAAATATTTCTATTACCCCTTTTAAACAGAATTTTTCCAAAGGAAATCTATCTCACACAGACTCCTTTTGGCAAAACCGCTATGAAGTCTTAGCAGCAAGATCACCAAAAAGACCCCTGGAACCAGAGGAAAAAGAGGAGGAACAAACATCAGCAAAAAATGTGAAACTCAAGTAAATTCTCAAGGGATATTTAATCTTTCAAGCAAGACTCTAACTGCTGCTCAAATTTGTTTATTAAAGAAGGGTCTCAGTTACGCTCCCAATTCTGATTTTACCTCTTTATCGAATTGAGCAGGTATATAAGAATGCTGTTTCTTTGGTTTGTTTGGATGAATCAGTTATATGAAGTGAACAGGAATTGTCTTGTTTGGAAGTTATGGAAGATCGAATTAGTGAGGGAGATATGGAAATCTCTCCCTGATCTCTACCCCTTCTTTGTCCTCTGAAAATCTGGAAAATTCCAATAAATTGTAAAATCCTTATCATTTTTTTCCAATATCACAGAAAACAGGGGCTATTGCATTTTTTTTATATAAATTGACCATGGGAGACTTTAAACGCACCTGTTCTAATAATATTTGCAAGAATAACATTGGAAATGGTAACTTAACACCAGATGAATGTTCAGAACTAAAGGAACTAAGGAAAGATAGAGAAATTGTTAACAGACAAGGGGGGTATGGTAGGGTCCCCCCCGGGAACCCTACTTTACCTTATTAGCAGGGACACATATTTTTTGGGTGGAATAAATATCCAGTTATTCCGATATTTTATTTCTTACCTAAATTACACAAGACTGTAATAACCCTCCCTCCCCGTCCCCGTCAAGACCCATCTTCCTGGGGAAAGGGTCGCTTATGTGTTATCTATCAGCATACATTGAGTCATTTCTCCAAAAAAATGTGGTGTCGCTGAAGTCTTATCTCCACAACACCACACATCTTCTGAATAAACTCAAGAATTTCAGTTAGGAACCTTATTATTTTTTTGTGTCTTTGGATGTCGAGGGTGTCAGATATTATTTAAAATCAGATGACTAAGTTGCTCCAAAGTTCGGGGAATTTTTTGTAAAATTTTATTGAATTTATTCTATCGGGGCCGGCTGCCGCCCTCTCCTGCACACACTGAAGAAGTTCTTGCCACATCCAAGATGGCGGCTGGGGTTCTTCCTATTGACCCGCTGCCGCCATCTTAAATGTGGCATGAACTTTCTGAATGCAGAGGTAAGGTGCAGAATGTGGAGATGGCAGCAGCTTACTTCTGCATTCAGGAAGTTCCTGCGGGAAGAGGGAAAGGGCGTCAAGTCCAGATACTGGTAGCTTTCCTGCCGCCGCTAAAGGTAAGTAAAAGGAGACTCACAGGGAGAGGGGAGAATGTGTGTGTGTGTTTTTTTTAAAAGTAGTTTTCTGCCCCTCACCGTTGGGCATGCGCAGTAGCGTCCCATTGTGTGGACGCTACTACGCATGCGTATAACGGTGAGAAGCAGAATGGCTTTTATATGGATTATTATATACTTGCTTTCTTTAGCTGGTTTCTACACATTCCCAATATTCAGTGATGGGACTAAACACTTGAGATTTGTGGGATCATCGCAATTATGAGCTCATTTATTTAGGTTTCAACCTTAAATAATATTTTAAAATAGTTGACAACATATTAGGTGATTTTTTTAAAGTTTTTTAATTTTATATTTTTTTATTTGTTGTATATGTCTGGTGTTTGATTACTTGTGTTAACAAAAATAAACAAATGTGTTGGATACACTCCTAGTTGATCCATTTTTCCGAAAGAGATAAATGCCTGTATCATTGCCCAGCTCCCTTAATTATTTACTAACTCAAAGTCAGCCCCATGCAATGTTGCCTGCAATTCATGATAATGATAGAAGCATTATCATGCAGCTCCTTTCTACTGCTATTGCATTGCATTACACAAGATTTTATCTCATAGCAATAGAAACTCGGGGACTAATATTTCCTGCTCTTTTAGTTTCCTTTGCCCTGCTCTCCACTTTGGAATCAAGTGTCCTAGGGCCTGATCCAGACCTACGCTCATGAAGTGATCATGTGCGTATCGTATTTACGCCAGCGTACCTCCAATGCACTTCCCTTGGCACTCCCCTTGGTCATACTTAGTTTTGCCTTCTTATGCCGTGCAAACCCTACCCTAACTTTTCTGATCATAACCTGCTGGCGATCGTAAGTTCCTTGCTTAGTTATGATGCTTATCATGCCCATACTGTATGATTTAAATGCCTGATCCGCCCTCGGTACGTATTTACAGATTACGTATGGCAGGCACGCCCCCTCAAGTGTTGTTACGAGGCTGGCACGCTCAAGGCCCATACGCTCAGAATTTCTAAGTGTAACATCTGCCCCGAGCATGCGCAGTAAGTACAAATGTCAGATTTTACGCTTACAACCATCGTAAAAACGCAATTGAGGTAGTCTGGATCAGGCCCCTAGACACTAGATATACCTGAAATGACCACCAGATGGCAGTAAGTACTTACAGTATGTCTTTACTGACTTCTACATTTGGAATCTGCTAACATTGAACCTTTAAAAAAAAAAAAAAAAAAAAGTTACTATTAAACCACCAAGAGATTCTGATCTACTGAACTTATCCAAAGATCACTTCCCCACAATAAGATAGGTGCACAGAGGAGTTTAGACTGTATGTGGAAAAAAACCTCTTTACGGCACTCTGGATCTTATTAATAACCAAAATATTTTATGTGTTAAAAATAAACACTCTTTATTATATTATCAAGAATTTAAATATTATTTGACTTATAAATATAAAAAACAAAAATCTCCAACAGTGTGTAACACCAACACCGATAATATGTTAAAACAGAAAGGTATATTACATAGGATGTTTACACCTAGTGAAAACCAATGTAATAAATAATGTATTACATGATAATTCAAACATAGCATAGATCTGATTGTAAGTATGAATCATATCATATTAAATAATAACAATTTCACTCAGCTTATGGACAGATAAGTATGGTAATTGTAAGTTTTATTCATCGTATTCCAATAGTATGGCTAATTCATAGATCAATAGTGTATTTAATATATCAGTATTATCAGTATGGAATTCCAGATGTTTTCTCATATGTCTATTATAATGCTAATTCATAGATCATCCATCCAAAAATTGTAGGCTAAGAATTTAGTAGGCATACAGCCAATAAGGCACTATGATAGATATAAAGTAACTGTACTGAATTGATACTACACTATTTTGTTACATATCTGGTATCTGTAAAATACAGCCCCAAGAGCCCAGAGACTTTTACAAATTTCACTTTGAGTATAAGTTATATCCACAAAAAAATGAAAAATAACAAGTTCCGCTAAATTACTGGGCAGGTGAAATGGTTATGAAATCAGTTAATCATATGCCAAGGATATAGCTAGCTGAAGATTCAACAATTTGTTGAGTGCAGACATAGAGCTCCAGCTAACTAATAGTTTTGAAGGTATTCCTATATTGAGGCTAATTCAAAGGCATCAGTTCTTTAAATGTGCCAGCATAGGACTCCAGCAAATTAATAGCCTAAGTGCCACTGTGATAAATGTCAAGTTGTTATTACCAACTGGTATTGTTTAGTTCCATAACTGAGAGCCGAGTAATTAAACCCCAGAGGGTATAGAGGCTATATCAGATTAGGCTACAAGTTACTGTTAATGTGTAAAAGTGGGTGCTTGTGCGTTTTGCCTGCAGCTTATTCACGTTGGATATATAACAGAAGCTCAGGCTACAAGCCTACTCCTTTCCAGTCCAGGCCTGGTCCCCTTAAACATGTTTTTTATTTTTTATTTTTTTTAACAATATGAAATGTTTAACATTTTTTTTAACCATTTTTTTTAACCTTGTATTTTTCATGTATTCTTCCTGGCCAGCGGCAAGGCTATTCAACCGACCAGCAATACGCAGAGATTTAACACAACCTTCTCCATTATATGCCTCTTTCTACTCCCCCTCATGTTTCAACACATTCCCTGCATTGGAAAATACACCTTGTAGTGGAGATACCCCTTTTTTTCCCCAACCATTGTCTTCTCCCTCCTCTCCTCCCCTAACTTTTCCACAATACCTTGTCTCAGCTATGTCTGAGTACCTCTCCCTCTCTTGTTTCTGTTTTCATCCTTACATGAACATTTTAGTTGCTTCTCTCCCTTTTACTACCTCTTATTCAATTCTTTTTATTTTTCATTCCTAACCTCCCTTTGTCTGAATTATCGGTGAATTTTAGATGATGATGAAGATGATGCTGTTGAAGGTAGAATGTATTATAAGTTGCATTTTTTTATTATTATTATTATTATTAATAACATTTATTTTTTAAGATGCCACACGGTATCCGCAGCGCCGTACAGAGGCAATAGCAAAGACAAGAGTTACACATACAATTCAATACAATAATTCACAGAGAGTATAAAAACATGAATCCCGTTTTTACTTTAATGGGCGCTACCCAAAACAAAGGAAGAAGTTTTTGGGGGTGGATAGATTACTATATCTGTAAGTGTGAGCAGCCGTCAGGGAAATGTTGTGCACATTTCCTAATTAGAGGGAGAAAGCAAAAGAACGCCCCCAACCAAAGAATTCCTAAAACTAGAAAGACAGCGCTCTTAAATAAAATAAACAAATTAAAATAAAATAAAATAAAATAAGGTACCAATATTAGCTATAGTTTAAATTGGTTGATAGGTGGTGTTAATAAAATATTGACACTGGCAAAGGTCAGATAAAAAAAAAAATATATAAAGTATTTATTATAAACACATGAACACATTAAAAACAAATTATCCCAATATCAAACTCAATTTTCATGTATGATAATACGAGCAGGCATAAATATATCATGGGAGACTACTTAATTTCGACACTTATAAAAAGTCCAGGTATTTTCTCTGATAGCTCCTTTTGCCCCTTAAAATAGGTGGAAGATTCTTGTTGCAACATACAAATCAAATGAAACAAATATCGTTATATGAAAGTATATTCTCATCAAAAAAATGGGCAATATTACCGTCCTCCTAGTGAGCACTTAGGACTCCTGTGCTGGACTCCCGATGATCGGTATGTGCTCCTAGGGATATTTCCAAGTTGATAGATAGCTGGTTTCGGTGGTAGGCTCTTAATTATGCACTTAGAGCGTAATGATTCCCCAAGGTATGGATGTAGTAGAGAAGCTATCGATGTTACCACGTCCGGTGTCCGCGTAGCTGCTCCAGCTCGTTAGAAAGAGTCAGCTGCTTCCGGATCTTTGGTTTCCCTGCAGTAAGCTAGAAACTCTAGCTGGTGGGGACCGTGCTGTCAAACGAGGGTATCTCCTCGGGTGGCCAACCCAGAGTTACCTAATGTCCCGGTCCACGGGGAAGAGGCTTTAAAGGGGTGTAAAGATGAGTGTTGGTCTCCAAATGGTCCTGCTCAGAGGTTGCTTTTGGGTAGCGCCCATTAAAGTAAAAACGGGATTGGAAAAGAGGTAAGTGACCACACAGTGTATCTATACTAATCAGTTATAGGGAGGGAGGCCCAATAATTTGCTGTACTTGGGCCCAGAAATCCTCTTGACTGCCATGTGTGTGTATAGATGTTGTGCACTGTGTGTGTATATGCAGTGCACTGTGTGTGTATATGGGGTGTACCTTGTGTTTAAACATGTGGAGTGCACTGTGTTTGTGTGTGTTTGTGTGTATATGAGGTGCACTATGAGTGCATATATATGAGGTGCATTGTGTGTGTGTGTGTGTGTGTATGTATGTGTATATGCGTTGCACTGTGTGTATATGTGTGTGTGGGATGCACTATGTTATTATTTTAGTTCATTCACAGTTTTACTAAAATCGTAATAAAGTTTAACAATTTATGGTTTAGGGCAGGGGCTAATATTATTGTGCTAATCCAGTCTACTTTCCTGTTGGCTACGCCTAGAGTTGATTTGGCCCCGTCCACTTAAGGCCACTTCCTGAATTTTTTCCAGGGCAACTTTATTTTCCCAATCCGCCCCTGTGCAGCCACAGTTTTAGGCATGCACACAAACACACACACTTACTTTGTCAGCAGGCAGACAGTCACGTATCAGTAGCGTATCAACTTACGAAGGGGTGTGCCAGCCATACGCCACCAGTATTTACACTTCGAAGGTGAGGTGAGGCATTTAGATTGAACAGTATGGGCGTGTTTAGCAGTGTAGCTACGTGTGTGAAGTCCGTCTGCTAGTGGTAACGCAGTGTAAAGTTAAGGTAGGGTATGGAAAGCGTAAGGCACCTAAAATACGTACATGAGAGGGGTGTGCCGAGGGGAGTGCATCGAGGGTACGCTAGCATAAGTACGCAGCTCTGGATCTGGCCCTGTATGTCCACTTTACAATGTGAGTACCTTAATATGGGTTTTAGTCATCTGTAATAAAGAATTTATTACACTATAGAGGTATCATCTCTCCACATTATCTTTTCCGGCATATGGAGCTTAATCAGGAACGAGGCTACTTGTTTCCTCCGGGACTAAGACACAGACGTCAATTCAACGTGAACAATGGATGAAGGGCACCAAACTATAGTCCAGCACACCAGCTACTAAACGGGTCGTTTGGAACTCCTATCTCATCTATAAGATTGGACCAAGAATCGTGAGTGGTACGGTTACCCTGTTAATAAATGGGGAGTGACTACCCCATCTTTTCATGCCCTTATGAAGCTGTCATACTAACTCAGATATTGTGATTTTACCACTATATGCATGTATTAAGGAACGATCCCCTTTCAATATAGCCTCATTAAGACCTTTCCTATTTATATATTGAATCTCCACATTTGTGGATTATAAATGGGAATTTCCCCCTTTGTATACAATCAGAAATCCCGTTTTTACTTTAATGGGCGCTACACAAAGAAAAAGAAGAAATTTTTGGGGGTGGATAGATTACTATATCCGTAAATGTGAGCAGCCGTCAGGGAAATGTTGTGCACATTTCCTTATTAGGGGGAGAAAGCAAAAGTACGCCCCCAACCAGAGCAATTTCTAAAACTAAAAAGACAGCGCTCTTGAATAAAATAACCAATATTAGCTATAGTCTAAATTGGCTGATAGGTGGTATTAATGAAATATTGACACTGGCAAAGGTCAGATAAAAAAAAATATATAGAGTATTTATCATAATACGTATTATCATACATGAAAATTGAGTTTGATATTGGGATAATTTGTTTTTATTGTGTTCATGTGTTTATAATAAATACTCTATATATTTTTTTTATCTGACCTTTGCCAGTGTCAATATTTCATTAATAGCACCTTTCAGCCAATTTAGACTATAGCTAATATTGGTTATTTTATTCAAGAGCGCTGTCTTTTTAGTTTTAGAAATTGCTTTGGTTGGGGGCGTACTTTTGCTTTCTCCCCCTAATAAGGAAATGTGCACAACATTTCCCTGATGGCTGCTCGCATTTACGGATATAGTAATCTATCCACCCCCAAAAATTTCTTCTTTTTCTTTGGGTAGCGCCCATTAAAGTAAAAACGGGATTGGAGGCGTGACGGCTCTTTATTGAACCTTGTCATTTTTTGTGCAACTTTGTGGGCTGCTTAATTATCAATTTTTTATAAAATGGTTGATAATGGTGGTTTTAACGAAAGATCTAAAAGAAGAAATGCATATGTACAAGAATTTGGGAATTCTAACCCTAGTTTGAATATAGATAAAGAAAAAAGACCAAATGTGGATCTAACGGATAATATAAGAGACAAACTACATAGATTAGAAGATTTTATGATGGAGGAAACCAGACATTGGTGCGATAGCATATCCCTCCAAAAATATATAGAGAAAAATATTGTTCCCCGGGGCTTGAGGGTATTAAGACCTCACAGAAGATAAAAATCTAGTAAAGGCATGGGAAGATTCACTTCATAAATGCTCTATGACCCTGATTAAGTTACTCATAGAGTATAGGGAGAAAAAAACAGAGGAGGCTATTAGGGGGATAGAACAAATTAAAATAGAACTAAAAAATGTAGAAGGAGTAAACGAAATAATAGAAAAAGAGAGGAGAATAAATAAGAAAGTGTGTGACTTTGAACAAATGTTGATGAAGAGAAAGATAGGGAAATTTCAGAGGAACTCACATGATTACCTCACAGGGCAAATTCGTAAACCAAAAATGGTCCCCATGAATAGATCCAATGGGAATTATCAGGGAAGAAATATAAACAGTAATCCTTTAAAAAAATCCCAAAATCCAAATCGAAATAGTAAAAATCCAAACCAACAAAATCAGGTTAATAAAAACAGTGGAGATATGAGGAAGAAAAATCTGTGGGATTTAAAACCAAATACACCTCCCACGGTTATTACTAATAAAAATTTAGAAATTAATGTGTCTAATAGGGACCCCCTACCACATTCCAATATAACTACACAGATCAGAAATTCAGAACCTTTGAGGGAAACCACTATTGAGAGAGATTTAGGTGCCAGAAGGAAACAAAGGGATATTGATACTTATTTTTGGTGGGAACAGCAGAAAAAAGAACCCCCATTACAGAACTCATACGAAATCCTAAGATTAGATACCCCAAAAAGACCCAGAAATCCAGAGGAAGAAGAGGAGGAAATAAACATTCCACAAAAACCAAGAATAGTATAACCCCCATTAACGAACCCAAAGGCATTATTAACATTTCCTCTAAACCACTTACCAATATGGAGGTAAAATTACTACAAAAAGGCTTGACGTTTTCTCCGAATACTGAACCAAATATGTTTGATTTATACATGGAGCTAAACAAATATATAAGGGGCTTGTGTAGAAAACGTTATTTCGCCTCCAAAATTCTAAAGAAAAACGGAGACGATCAAAAAGAGCTTTTAATATTGGATGTGGATGAGAGGAAATGTTTAGAAGAACTTGAGGAATTAATAATAGAAAATGGTGTATTAGAGGAAATAGATATAGAACTTCCCCTCTATGACATAAATATTGTAAACAACAAAAAAACAACAAAAATGTTCAAAAACAAATCTGACTTTTGTCCAATTAACCACAAGAGCCCTGCGATTACTAGTTTCTATAAGGCAACTCTAAATGACTTTAAAAAACTATGTATAACTTTCGATAAAGATGTCAAAACAAGGAATGATAATTTATCAAAATGGGAAAACAAAACCCTAAAGGAATTAATAAAGGACAAAAATAGAGTAATTAGAGCAGCGGACAAAGGGGGCAGTGTGGTTATAATAGACTGGGACTACTATGCGCAAGAGGCTTTAAGGCAATTGGAAGATCAGAAAGTATATCAATTATTAAAAACTAACCCTACAAAGAAATTCCAGGAAGAGATACGTGCGTATCTGTCCATGGGTTTCGAGAGGGGGGTTATATCCAGAGAGATCCTCAACTTTTTATTTATTAAGCACCCGGTCACACCTATATTTTATCACCTTCCCAAAATTCACAAGTCCCTCACAGCACCACCGGGACGCCCTATAATTTCTGGCATTCAATCACTATCTACTAATTTATCAGCATATTTAGATTCAAAACTACAGAAATATGTAATAGAATTAAAATCTCACTTGAAAGACATGACGCACCTTCTGAATATTATTAAAAATAACGATTGGACACCAGATTGTGGTTTTTTAACCCTGGATGTGCAATCTCTGTATTCCAACATACCACACACCAAAGGATTAGAAGCGATTAAGTATTACCTAGACAAAGACACTGATTTAACAGATTTAGATAAACACTTCATATTAGATGGAATCTGGTTTATTTTAACGCACAATTATTTTATTTTTGACTCTTCATGTTATCTGCAGGTCCTCGGTACGGTGATGGGCACCAGATTCGCCCCTAGTTTTGCTAATTTATATATGGGTTATTTTGAAGAACAACATATTTGGGCTAATCCCCAAAGGGCGAATCTGGTGCTCTATAAACGCTATATAGATGACCTGCTGATAATATGGAGAGGTCACGAGGAGGAAGCACTTCAATTTGTTCACGGTTTGAATCACAACACTTTTAATTTATCTTTCACTCACACGTTTAGTAATTTTGAGGTTAACTTTCTGGATATAACCCTCCTCAGGGTTAACAATATAGTTATTTCAACTAATTTTACGAAACCTACAGATGCCTGTAGTTATTTGCACTATAGAAGCGGACATTACAAATCGTGGATCAAACATATACCATATAGCCAATTAATACGATTACGAAGGAACTGCAGTAAAGAGGAGGATTTTTACTTTCATGCAGAAAAAATGTTGAAAAATTTTGAAAGTAAGGATTACCCTAAAGAACTACTAGAAAAGGCCCTAACTAAATCTAGAAAAGTAAAAAGAACAAATTTACTTAAAGGAACAACAAAAACCCAAAAATCGAAAGTAGGGGAAGAATTATTGTTTATATCTAAATATAATCGAAAATCAAATCAGATTAAATAGATTTTAAAGAAAAATTTCTCTCTTCTACAACAAGATAACATCTTATACCCCATCATAGGGGAAAAACCTAATATTGTTTTCAAAAAGAATAAGAATCTAAAAAGCCTTCTGGCTCCTAGCCAAGTAAGAAATCCCAATCACAAAGAGAATGATAGGAAGAATATATCTCTGGGAATAAATAAAAAAGGTTGTTTTCAATGTGGGAAAAATAAGTGCCTTACATGTAACAGTATATTACATAGGACAAAAAGTGTGATGTCAGTTATTAATAAACGAGTTTTTGAAATAAAGAACTATATATCATGTGAAACCACCTTCGCAATATATGTTCTCCAGTGCTCTTGCCCGCGCCAATATGTGGGTAGAACCACTAGGAAAATAAAAGAGAGATTTAGAGAGCACCGGAGGAACATTATTAATAAGGTGGCTAAACATAGTGTCTCTAGACATTTTTTGGAAGTTCATGGGGGGAACCCAGAATGCCTAACAGTATGTGGGATAGAAACAATTGAACCAACAGAAAGGGGGGGAGATAGATACAGTAGGCTTTGTAGGCGCGAAGCCTACTGGATCTTCTCCCTCCAAACTTTAATGCCAGAAGGTCTGAACGAAAGTATTGAGTTCAACGACACAGGTTACTGAGATACAAAGTAGACATATGTGAATATATATATATTTTTAACACATAAACTGTTTTTGGAACTTACCTATTTGAGGAATAGATCTAGAATATATAGAAGTATGGCATAGAAGTATGATCTTAAATTATTACAAACTACAAATACTATCAAATAATATATATAGACCGGTATGAAAGGTATACTTACCGTCGAGATTGAAATATAAAATAAAGAAAACTAATCTCTGGGATCATATACTTACCGTCGAGATTGAAATATAAAGTAAAGAAAACTAATCTCTGGGATCATACTTTTATATGTGAAATAACCATTTATGGTAGCCGAGATATTATTCAACTAGGGAACAACATTGAAGATAGGGGAAGGTATTAGTTTAAGCCATACAGAGAATGAAACCCTTTCTTTAACTACTAGTATGATTACCATATTACTGGTCGTGTTTTATTGGTTAAACCTATATAAAGGTGTATTTTACTTTATTTTATTTTATTATTTTTATTTTCATATATTTATATTTTTATATTTTTATGTTTATATGTATTCTTATTTTTATTTATTTTTATTTTTATTTTTATTTTCATTTATATTTATTCTTATTTTCATTTTTATCTCTAGTCGTTAAACAAATATAAAAGTGCGACTCATAATTTTAAAATAGGATACATATAAAACAAACAACAAAAAATATATCCGAGGATCCAAAACTAGGGTTATATATGTCATCGAATTTAATGAAATTATTGATAGTCACTATCATGTAGGAAAGAAATTATATATGTAGGATCAATAATCTGTATGAAGTGGGACTATGACTTAGGAGAAGAACTACCGCTCGAGATAGAGAATGTTGAGAGTTCGGAACATAAGGGGGAATATGATAAACTATGTGGACTTTGTATTGGGTTATATATATATATGTTTATTTAAGAAAAGTTGATATGGAAGAACTTCATCTAGAGACAAAGATAATAATAATAATTTACTGTCCCACGAAGTGGAATTGGCATCTACACATACTAGATCTACAACCTCTGTGAGTTGGGGTTATGGCTTAGAGGTAGAGCTACCGCCTGAGATAGAGAAGGTTGGGAGTTCGAAAAAACATAAGGGGGAATATGAAGAATTGTTTATTGGTTTGAATTTTGTTTTTGTTTTTTATTATATATGTATATATATATTTTTTTTCTTTTTGTCTATCTTTATAGGGAGAATTGCAAAATCTCCCCTGCAGCAGCTGCTACCCCCTATTAGCGCCTCAGTACCTCTTTTTGTCCAGCCCCTTATAGACTCTTCTCCCACAAATATAATACACGTCACCTGGGAAGATAAATGGTACATTATATTAGGACAATTCTCCTATAAAGCTCCCTTTACCCAAAGTCTTTAGTTGTAACCTGCAGGTGTCTTCTTGTATTATATGTTGATAATATTCTGAATGAACATTTCCCACTGATGTCTTTGTAGCACCAACCTAGTGTTTGAAATCAATCAGCACACCTCAATACCAATTAGATTACATCCATACCTTGGGGAATTATTACGCTCTAAGTGCATAATTAAGAGCCTACCACCGAAACTAGCTATCCATCAACTTGGAAACATCCCTAGGAGCACATACCGACCATCGGGAGTCCAGCACAGGAGTCCTAAGTGCTCACTAGGAGGACGGTAATATTGCCCATTTTGTTGAGAATATACTTTCATTTACGATATTTGTTTCAATTTGATTTGTATGTTGCAACAAGAATTTTCCATCTATTTAAAGGGGCAAAAGGAGCTATCAGAGCTTGAAAATACCTGGACTTTATAAGTGTCGAAATTAAGTAGTCTCCCATGATATATTTATGCCTGCTCGTATTATCATACATGAAAATTGAGTTTGATATTGGGATAATTTGTTTAATTTTTTTTTTATGTGTTCATGTGTTTATAATAAAAACTTTTTATATTTTTTTTTTTATCTGACCTTTGCCAGTGTCAATATTTTATTAACACCACCTATCAACCAATTTAAACTATAGCTAATATTGGTACCTTATTTTATTTTATTTTATTTTAATTTGTTTATTTTATTTAAGAGCGCTGTCTTTCTAGTCTTATAAAAACATGAATAACTCTTCTCTAGCAGATAAGATTTTCCCACAACTTTTTATTTTTTCAAATACAATGACAACCTTGTGTTATAGAATGTTGAAGATATTAAAAAGATGCACTTAATGTTGTTAACAATGTCTTTTGTATTGAGCAACATACTGTATTTTTATGATTAACTATAACTACAGTTTTTGACTCAAAAACTACAAAGATATTGAAAGAAATGTCAAAAAAAACTCTGGTGACTACTGTGCAATGATAAGGATTTACAAGTAATTACACTGGAGAGACCCCGAGTCATTTATAGCAGTGTTAGTCACCGGCATGAAAATGCAAATGAGGAATTAAAGACAGCCGAAAGCTCATTTTCATCTGCCTCTATTTAGAAAATGACCGTGTTATGCAATTTTTTTTGTAATGAATGTGTAAGTATGATGGTCGGCATACTTACCCATCATTCAGTCACTGCCTACGCAGACCCATTACACCAACCGGACAGATGAGCATGGGTATGGGGAGTCTTGCAGTTAGATTGCGGAGAGTGGGGGTCTTAGGGTTAGGCAGCGGGAAGGGGTGTCTTAGGTTCAGGCTGCAGGGAGAAGAATCTTAGGGTTAGGCTGTGGAGAGAAGAGTCTTAGGGTTAGGCTGCGGGTAGAGGAATTTTAGGATTAGGGTCAGGCTGCAGGGCGATGCGGATTAGGGTAATGTAAGTCTTGTATTTGAAATACTTTATATAATAAATTGCATAAAAAACTATTATTACATAAAAACAATTAGAACATAGACAATATTAGTTTAGGTATAAGACCATATAAATGGCATTGCTCCAAAACATTACTTAAATCTCTATGGCAAAAACAACTAATGGAATCTAGATATCACAGAAAGGATGTTCATCCGTAGAGACTCAAGTCAAAGTACATAAAACGGTGTGGTTAACAAGGAAATAATAAATTGCTGTTTGATAACACTGTGTGATAGTTGGGAGGTGTGGATCTTTTGATCATATATATGCGCCGGTGTCTGGTATGTCTATTGGGAGACTTGACAATACCTGTTGTTCCTGCCTGCAATGATGGTAGATATCAGGCAGAGAACAGATGATAAGGCAGATGGCAGAAATCTCTGATAGTAGGATATTCCTCCAATTATGTATCGTGAGCCATTTATTATACTGATATATGTTTGACGAGCCTATTCATCCAAGATTCTTTAATATTATACCGGCTACAATTTCTTTAAAACAGACAAAGTGCTGGTACCACAAAAATAGGTCTGTAAGAATACAACTTCTTCCAAAGGTTGAACACATGGATCATAAATACCAAGTTCCACACACAGTAATAGTGCCATAGTCAGTGTTAATGGAGCCAAATGAAATAGTGTACAGGAGACACTGAACCAGCCTTCCCCATAGCCTAACCCTAAGACTCCCATCCTTGCAGCCTAACCATAAGACTCCCCTCCTCACAGCCTAACCCTAAGACTCCCCTCCTTATAGCTTAACCCTAAGACTCCCATCTCCACAGCCTATCCCTAAGACTCCCCTCCTTATAGCTTAACCCTAAGACTCCCGTCTCCACAGCCTAACCCTAAAACTCAATTCCACGCAGCTTAATCCAAAGACTCTCCTACCCGCAGCCTCACCTAATCCTTACCCTTCCCTTCAATAACTCTAACCTCCCTTCCCCACAGCCTAAACCTAAAATTCCACAGAGAATGTGTCCGCTCGATAAAGGGGGTGCAACGGATCCGACGTGTCTCCTGCAAAAAATTAATGGGTAAGTATGAAAAAAATTTTTGAAAATGGCTGCCTTTTCTAAATTCTTTTGGCTGTCTCTACTTCTAAAAGACAGCATTTGTGGCGGCGACTTACACCATGATATAATGTATACTGGAATTTGTGGTTATGATTAGTGTGTGCTCTTCAGTCACAATGAGAAAGTGCTAAAACTACATCCAAGAAAGAAATTAGCCCAAAAAACCACAAAAAAATTACAAAATCAAACAGTGCTTCCGTAAGCTTTGTATTGCATTTGAAGGATGAAATGCTAACACAAATTGTCCAAAATAGGCTGTGGAGTGTCAGCCCTCTGGACTTATACATGACATGTAGTTGGTGCAAATGTTTGTGCCTTAAACTGTGTGCGGTTGTGGACCAGCATCATTTGCATAAGCAAGCTCTTACTGTACATTGACTGCGTGCCTCCATCCCTTTCTCCTATAAAACAACCTTCAGAATCCACCAGTTAGATTTGGGTCTGGATAGCTGGCAATTGCTTGCACATGGTTTCTGAACATGCGCAGTGCAAATCACAGCAAGATACAATATGATATCAGGCGTACATTCACACTCCATGGATCCACGGCTGGCTCCTTCTAATGCACAACCAAATTCTTCTATGCACCAGCTGGCTCCTTTTAATACAGAGCAGGTTTCTTCTTCTATTAAAAGACTGGCTGTGATGTCAGCAGGGGGGCTGTAAGAATTCTGACAGTGTCTGTTACAGGTTGATAGCATTACAGTGGCGGCATTAAGTTGTTCTTATTGTTCTGCTGCCAGCCTTCTGGTCTGGGCCCTAGAGATGAAATAGCTCCCTGAAGGTGTCTGGTTGCCACAGCCCAAGTGGTTGGGGCTGTGTTCAGTGTTAGCATGGACCAGCAGTAAATCAACTTCAAACCCACTCTCACTACCTTTTCACAGCACCCTGGACCTAGGTTACAGTCAGCCGCTGGGACAGCCCTTATTTGTGGGGTCCAGTCTGAGCCGTGGGGCTTTAGGCAGCCTAACTACAACAGAAAAGCCTTGAAAGTAGAGATGTTCACTGACGCCTGTGTTTTGGTTTTGGATCTGTATTAACTTTGTGTTTTGGTTTTGGTTTTGGTTTTGCTAAAACCGCCCCCACGTGTTTTGGTTTTGGTTTTGGATCTGTATTTTTTTTTCAAAAATTGCTACATAATGCTAAAATCGCATAATTTGGCTCTTTATTGTCCCTATAATATTATTTACTCGATTAACAATAATTTTCAGTAATTTCTAGTTAATTTTGAGCGCCTCACAGGTAACAATATTATTTTCATACAGCTTCGGCCAAACGCTGCAGCGGGCTGTCTTGTTTCTTACTCTTATTAAACAACAGAGCAGCGGCACAAACACACACTGCAGTTTATAGCACATCTATGAAACATTGCCACACAGCAGTGGCAGAAAACAAAAGTAGTGCAAGTACTATAAGCGTCAGCCTGACAAGGGGAAAAATGATGCAGAGTAATGTGTCAAAAAACAAAAACAGTTTCCCCAATAAACAGAAATACTAAACATGAATAAAGAATAAATGATTAAACAATACATTTCTATACATTAAAACTAACTAATGTGTCCCTGTGTGTTTATCAAACTATTGTGGTGGCTACCGTGTACTAACTAAACCTAAGGATAATGTATAGTGTAAATGTGTGCAAAAAATATAGTGAAGTATGGACTCACCGTTTTGCAGTCATCTGTCTTGGGATGACTTGCTAGTAGTTCTTGACGTGTTGAAAGCTGTTCG
>WWET01002006.1:149669-160015 GCA_011038615.1 Limnodynastes dumerilii
GCCCAGCCTTTGGCACTTTTTGTCCCCTTTGTTAGTTCCCAGCCTTTTTGCCCCTTTTGTGCCCAGACTTATTGTCCCCTTTTTTTGCCCAGCCTTTTTGCCCCCTTTATTAGTGCCCAGACTAATTTTAAATAATTTAAACTTAAAATAAACTTACCTCTGCTTTCTGCTCTCCTCCGTGGCGCGCTCTCTCTTCCTCCTGCTCTGACGCTGCATGACCTAGGTTACGCAACGTCACTCACTGTGTCCCAGGCTGCAGCATCTGATTGGATTCAATCAGGTGCTGCAGGGGAGAGAGGCGTTATCAGCCATATCCCCTGCAGCTGATACCGCTTTCCCCCCACCCCACTGACTGCCGCCGGCACCGCAATCAGAAAAACCTATGACACTAGTGTCAGAGGTGATACGCCAAGACATTTTGACTGCGTGTCAGTCAAAATGTCTTGGCGTGTCACCTCTGACATGCATAGGTTCGCCATAACTGACCTAACTAGTAATAGTAAAATGTTAGAAACTCTATATCAATAATAGGTATATAATAGTGATTTACTGTTATGTGAGGTTTGTTTTACCTGTATTGTTATTCCCTAAAAAAAATATTATATAAACGGAAATTGCTTCTATATCTTGGTTGATTTATCTGGTTGGGCAATGCTGCACCATAGAATGTATATGGATGGATGGAGTGTCTTTCATTTCTTTTGCATATGTGTACATATGTGTACATATATGTGTACGTATGTTTATCTATCTAACCATGGCAATTTTATTTAATTCAGTGTGTAAATAAAAACATTGCATTTATCAAAAGACAGAGGAAAGCCAAATGTTGCATTTGGCCAGAGCTACTAAATGAGATACCTTTAAAAAATTGTGAATGCAAACCACATAAAGTTCCCTCAATTTCTGATCAACCTTTGTTTTTCTTATAAAAATAAACACCATTCCACCATTGACTTTCTGTGAGAAGGGTTTTGCAGTGTATATTATTAGGTTTGTTATTAAACTAATAAAGGTTTATAATCTTCTGAGGGTCTGTAGCAGGCTCCATATTGAATACCTAGTCCCCTGTGATGTCACATAATTTAATCACAGTATTTAGTAGGGGAACAGAGATTTGAATGCCATGTAATAAAATAATTCACAGAGTGAGATGTAAGTGGTTGTAAAGGTGTGTTTCAGCGAGAAAAGTAGGGAACAAGTGGCGCTTATATGCAACAAATAAATTATTAATAGCAGCTGTATTGGGCCGTGTGTCACTGCCCAAATACCTCTAGGGCCTGAAAACAAAAGAAATTGGGATACAGCGCTTTGAATCTCAAACGAATATATAACATTTTGGAAAATAAATTTAAAAATCTGTGTAATTAAATATGATTAAATAAATATAGAAATAAAATAAAATAAATAGAATATTATTAAGCCCTGTGTTGGCTTCAGAATCGTGGAAAACGGTAATTAAAAAATAACAATTTATTTCATATAAAAAAAATCACATATAAAAATAGACAGGGTCATATCTCTGGATATAATGTGTCTATTTTTATATGTGATTTTTATATGAAATAAATTGTTATTTTTAATTCAAATCCCGTTTTCTACGATTCTGAAGCCAACACAGGGCTTAATAATATTCTATTTATATAATTATATTTAATTACACAGATTCTTAAATTGATTTTTTAAAAATGTTATATATTCTTTTGAGATTCAAAGCGCTGTATCCCAATCTCTACAGTTAGTGGCGAGTGTGTTGAGGCACAATTGATAATATTACTCGGCTGTTGAATTTGTCCAGCCTGAGTTTGGGCCGTCAAATTTATCCAGCCTAAGTTGAGGGACGTCTGCGAAGGCAGTCTCATGTTGAGGTGCAGTACCGATAGGCTGGAGGAGAGCGTCTGCTTCTGTTTATTGTTGATTCACTGTTCTGTGTGTAACCTGCATTTATTTGTTTACCTTCTTTCTTTGGCCCCCATCAATTTTCTATAATCCATAGCATGATCCACCATAGATCCCAAATTTAATATATAAACAATTCAAATTTTAATAAATTATATTTGAGCCACAGACAAGTCTCAGTGTGTTTTATGGAGTGTAAACGACTTCGGGTGAGTGACATGTTTAGGTTGATCAAAACTGTATTACAGAAGTACTACACTTCATCCCCCCATCCTTAACATACACACACACACACTTACACTAGCTAAGCTTAATCCAAATTCCAATGTAAATAATTGGTATAAATATTTATACATACTTGAGTACCATGGATGGCTGGCTCCAAAGTCACACTATTGTTAGATAAATAACCCTTACTTATGAACACGCTCAGACATTTACATAAGGAAGTGCATACAAAATATAATTGGACTGTATGTAGTGAATTACACAAATACACTCTACTTTACATTCAACATAATAAACAGAATTTAGATTTTCTAGAGATGTCACATGTAGCAATTCTGAGAATGTAGATCTCCAAAATGCAATATTTGTGAACAAATCTCTCTGTTCTCCAGGACACATCCGTGACCCCTCCCCCTGTGTGACTTAATCAGTGATGTGACAGGGAAGTTTTGTCCTGTGCATTGGCCTGCTAATGTACAGCTCTCAGCAGCAAGTTTCCGCAGTAGGATACCACTGATACTTGCTGCTTCAGAACAAAGATCAGTATCGTCAGGTCCCATTGGCTCTGAGCTGGGGACAATGGTGACCCTGCCTGGCTGGTACCTGCTCCTTCTGTTTCATGCATTGGAACAGGCTGATTTTATTCAAACTTAGTCTGTCCAACAAATTAGAAGAGAGAAATCTTATCTTGGGGCAGCACGGTAGCTCAGTGAGTAGCACTTGGGCCTCGCAGTGCTGAGGTCATGAGTTTGATTCCTAGACTAGGCCTTATCTGTGTGAAATATGTATGTTCTCCCCATCTCTGGGGGCTCTAGTTTCCTCCCACATGCCAGTGACTGTTGACTAAATTAACCTTAATGTATGTGTTAGGGACCTTAGTATGTATCTCCAATAGGGGCTGGGACTGATGTGAATGTCTATTGTACTCTGTAAAGTCCTGTGGACAATTTGTAGTGCTATATAAATAACAGTTAATAATAATAATCTGTTGTTCACCTGTCCTCCTCTAGGTAAGCCTAGTCTTCATTTTCTGCAGCCTGCGCCTCATCCCTGGCCCCTCTTAAGGAAAGCAGAAAATAATTTGGAGAGGTTAATATGCAGAGTAGAGGAAGAAGTTCCTGAGAGCCATTCAAAGATTCCAAATCTTGGAGCTACTTGACCAGATATGTATGTATCTATGAGAAAGGGAGAGTACCTATTAGAACAGTTGTGGGGCTGATTAGGGGACAATTTAGCTAAACTAGGAAAACCGATAATATTGATATTTTTACCCTACTTTATTTTAATATAAATGGAGGTGAAGGTGATATCTCATTTCTCAATCCTAAGGAGCTCTCTAGATCCAGATATATACTCAAGATTTTACCCCTTGAGAAACACAGATTTGAATAGTGGTGCTGCTGGTCGCAGCAGGAGGTACTTAACACACCTTCAATATATCATTTACATATTTGCTCCACTTCCACATAGCAGAATTGCTTTCCAAATCCATCCTGCCAGGAAACACTCCCAGTATGAACCTCTGTAACCAGATCCATATTTGGAATGCGGCGTGTGCATGGTCACAAAATGCAGATGTTTTACCTGTCCAATTGATTTAAAAAAAATGCCTGGTAATTTACTGGTAAAAACAGATGAAAGATTCTTTTGGTGAAGAATTCAGAGACTGAAATAAGAATATTGTGGACTGTATACTTGATAACACTAATAACATTTTTGAAGACTGTTATTTAATTAAAAAGTTGCATTTTAGCATCTGTAGAAGGGAGTTTTGTTGTGTCATAGATGAAATAGAGAAAAAAACAGATATTCTTTTGGTGAAGAATTCAGAGACTGAAATAAGAATATTGTGGACTGTATACTTGATAACACTAATAACATTTTTGAAGACTGTTATTTAATTAAAAAGTTGCATTTTATTTTAGAAGTGGGTTTTTTTTTTTTTTTTTTTTTTTTTTTTTTATTTTTTTATATAACCTCCGGGGAATTGGGAACTTCCCCATTTTCTTTCCATCCACCGGGCTGCTTATTGTGATAACACATAGGGAAGCACAGAGGTTCACAAATATCTTTTGATGATTTCAGAATGAGCACAAATGTATTGTGATAACATGAATGAGGTCTTTTCATTAAACTACAGGTCGGCAAATGTCAAACACCATGGGGGAAAAAAAGCAGAAAGAGCCATCAATTATGCAGAACGGTAATAAGCTTAATTGTCAGAGCATATTACAAGCTTCATTTATTAATGCTTTTTTGATGCAATAAAGTTTTTTTGTTAATTTAATCTTTCACACAGCCTTATCTGCTCCCAGCTTTCTGTTGACTTAAAGTTAAAGCACAGGGAAATTTTTTGCTATATATTGATTTAGGCACAATATGGAGTGTGAGTGCGACCTACTTTAAGACGTTTACTCATAATCTCTTATAACCTTAACAGACCCTTTGCAATCCTGTTATCCAAGCAGGGGACTTTTACTTTGGGAACCTGACTCCTCCCCAATATGGCTGCTGCACATTTTCGAATGGTAGGAGTGTCTTAATACAGACATCCTGAGGCACGGGAGGTGCCTTGACCCTGGCTGAGCAAGTTAGCTTACCCCAACTGCCTTTTTATGTATGTGCAGACACAAAGTGTTATGTAATGCTTGGTATGGAGCTCAAAGTGAGATATTTCAAGCCTTTTTGTTTAATTTGTTTTAATTTTGAAGATTATGATATACAGATTAAGAAAACCCCAAAATCGAAGTCTCACAAAATTAGAAATTTACATGAAATCAATAAAAAAAAGGTTTTTAAATACAGAAATATCAGCCCTCTGAAAAGTATAATCATGTACTCAGTACTTGGTTTGAGCAACTTTTGCACAAATTACTGCCTCAATGCAGCGTGGCATGGATGCTATCAGCTTGTGGTACTGCTGAAGTGTTATTGAAGACCAGGTTGCTTCAATAGCAGCCTTCAGCTCTTCTGCATTGTTCGGTCTCATGTCTCTAATTTTTCTCTTGGCAATGCCCCATAGATTCACTATGGAGTTCAAGTCCGGCGAGTTTGCTGGCCAATCAAGCACAGTAATCCCACGGTTATTGACCCAGGTTTTGGTTCCTTTGGCAGTGTGTGTTGGTGCCAAGTCCTGCTGGAAAATGAAGCCACCATCTCCATAAAGCTTGTCTGCTGAACAAAGCATGAAGTGCTCTAAAATGTCCTGGTAGATGGCTGCGCTGACTCTGGACTTAATAAAGCACAGTGAACCAACACTAGCAGATGAAATGGCTTCCCAAATCAACAGACTGTAGAAACTTCAGACTGGATTTCAAGCATCATGGATTGTGTGCCTCTCCATTCTTCCTTCAGACTCTGGGACCTTGGTTTCCAAATGAAATGCAAAATTTGCTCTCATTAGAAAAGAGGACTTTGGACCACTGAGCAACAGACCAGTTCTTTCTTTCTTTAGCCCAGGTAAAACGCTTCTGACGTTGTTTGTTGTTCAGGAGCGGCTTGACAAGAGGAGTACCACATTTGAAACACATGTCCATGTCTATGTGTGATGGCTCTTGATGCACTATCTCCAGCTTCAGTCCACTCCTTGTGCAGCTCCCCTACACTTTTGAATGGCCTTTTCCTGACAATCCTCTCCAGGCTGCGGTCATCCCTGCTGCTTGTGCACCTTTTTCTTCCACACTTTACCTTTCCACTTAACTTTCTATTAATGTGCTTTGATACAGCACTTTGAGAACATCCAACTTCTTTTGCAATTTCATTTTGAGGCTTTCCCTCCTTGTGGAGGGTGTCAATGATGGTTTTCTGCAGTCTTCCCCATGATTGTGAATTTACTGATCCAAACACAGGAACCATTTAAAGGCTCAGGAACCCTTTACAGGTGTTTTGGAATAATTTGCTGATTAGAGTGTGACACTTTGAGCCTACAATATTGATCCTTGTCACATTCTAATTTTGTGAGATTTTGATTTTGGGGTTTTCATAAGCTCTAAGCCATAACAAAATGTAAACAAATAAATGCTTGAAATATCTCACTTTGCATGTAATGAGTCTATATAATATATTCACCTTTTAAGCTGAATTACTGAAATAAACTTTTGCACGATATTCTAATTTTTCAAGTTTCACCTGTATATCACACATACACACACTTCAAATATTTGAATAGAAGCAAGGCCTTGTGTTCTTGTTACAGGGAACTTTTACAGTAGGACACTTTGACCATTTGACTGAGACTTAATTCTATTACCAATCACATTACACATTGAACACAATGGGCCCGAGTCACACTTAAGTGAGTTAGGTGTGTGCAGATGCACACAAAACTCACTCTTCCATCCCCCATCCCACCCACTCGTTTACACTTACGAGTGCCATAGGGCTACCTTAAGTCTCAGCTAATCTAAATGCCTACCACCTCTGCCTACGCATGCACAATAGGTCATTTCGGACCAATACGCACTTAAGAAGCCGCAACTTCTTAAGTGTGAATCAAGCCCGATGTGACCACATAAAACCCACATGACAAATGTACTAGTATAACGGACAGTCTAACTATTCCTGAAGTAATACACACAAGTTTCATAATAAATGTTTATCATTTTAAAGTTCATGGAACCAGAGATAAAAAGCATTATATCCCTGTGAGACCAAGGCGCAATGTAACAATTGCTAAATAGGACATGGTCTTCGCACAGCACAACGTAGCGCTGATAACACCCAAATTTTCCTCTCCTCCCCTGTACTCAACCCCTCTCCTGTCTAAGATTTCCGAGTGCCTTGCGTCCTTATCCACATGAATGGCCAAATGCTTCCTCAAGCTGAACATGGACAAAACGTAAATCATTGTTTTTCCTTCATTGGTGATACCTCTGTCTCCTCATCCCCTCAAGTTCAATGCCTAGGTGTCATCCTTGACTCCTCACTTTCCTTTATACCACACATCCGTGCCCTCTCTCATTCTTGCCATTTCCACCTACGCAACATTGCACGCATCAGTCCCTTCCTCACCAATGAAGCTACTAAAACCCTCATTCACTCTCTAGTCATATTATGTCTCAACTATTGTAAACTCCTCGTTGGTCTCCCACTAACCTGTCTTGCCCTCCTTCAATCTATACTGAATGCTGCTTCCAGGCTCATTCCTTCTCACGCTGCCTCTCCTTTATGCCAAACCCTCCAATGGCTTCCTGTTCACTTGAGACCTCTCTTTTTTAACTCCTCATCCACTGCTCCCTACCTCTCTTCCCTCATCGACATGCACACCCCTTCCCGCCCTCTCCGTACTGCTAACCTACTGATCACATCTCATGACCGTGCTGCACCTCTGCACTGGAATTGTCTCCCTTCTTCAGTCAGACTCTCCCCCACATTGCAGGTCTTCAAGCGCACACTGAAAACACACCTGTTCAGGCTAGCCTACCCTTCCTCCACTTAATATCCTCACTGCATCCTACATGTGTTAGCTCACATGAGCAGGGCCTGCCCTCCTAGTGTTGTTCTCTCCTCGCTTTGTACACTCTTGTCCCCCTCTGCTACCCTTTTGTCCTATTTCAGCCTGGTGGCTCCCTGATTGCTCTCTATCTCCTCCCTGATTTGCCAAGCTTTTCACCTTGCTGTCTGTGCTTGCTTCACTTTTTTGTATTTTTGTGATATTTTTATATTATATTGCATTTTATTATGTACTATGCTGTCCATCCTTACCCTGTATGTCTATACTGTACTTTGTACGGCACTGTTAACACCTTGCGGCGCCTTATAAATAAATGATAATAAAAAAAATTATGTGGTTCGTTAGGGTGATTAGACAAGGAAGAAGGGATCGGTAGCTGGAGATATTTTGACACATGGACTCCGTTTTGAAAGTTAAATGGTAAGAAACTAGAACTTTGACCTCCAAGGTATATAATTTAACGGCAGCGCCCAGCATTAACCAAAATAGCTGTAATCAAGAGTTGTTGTGTGGGAGAAGTCTCACTCATCTCCTAAACAAAGGCAATCAAAACAAGAAGAAACAGCAGTAAACTCCAAATAATTAAATTGCAGCAAGGCTGAAAAGACAGAAAGAGAAGCAATAAAATAAAAAAATAAAAAATTAATATACATCAATACCAAACAAGTAAAAACAGTGGTAAGTTAAAATGGATACCAATAATATCTATTGCATAATAGATAATGGTAATCCTGCATCAATATCAAATTAGTATATCAAAAGTCTGTCCGATATTTCAAGGAAGACACTATGCAGGTGCCGAGTAAGGACAGAATCACAATAGGAGTGGATCTTTATGCCCAATCAAAACTCCTTGGAGGATATTGAGGTCGTCTGATGAGAATGCAGACACCGAATAAGCAGTTCACAACCATGCTGCAAGCTGATAATAGCACCAGCTGGCACTCACTCAGGTCCTTCTTGTGTGCCTCTCCTATGATAAACTGATTTTTCTAGGTGGTTAAAAAGTCAAGATCAAAGAACAGAGACAAACATTTTGGGAGGTGAAGCGGGCATAGGTAAAGCAAGTAGAGAATTGAAAGACAATGGAAACCTTGAGAGTGAAGGGAATATATGTGAAGAAAAAAGTGGTTAGAGAGGCATTGTAGAAGAGATGCTGTGGTAAAGGCAGTCAGTAAAAGTACAGTAGGATGGCTGGATAGGGAAACAGCACAAAGGAGGAAGACAATGCTGGAATGGTGTAAGGTGTGACAGGCTGTGGTAGAGCACAGTTAAAGCAGCAAAATGACAGAGCATTTATGAGGCTAACAAAAGAAAGTGGGAAGTGCAGTTTATATCCACAGTCCTGCAAAGGGATGCAATTTATGCCATCATGCCTTCCCCCAAAACCAGTCAGATGTTTCTCCAAATGATTAGTGGGGTCTTTATAGAAACTGAAAGATTCACAGATTGATGTGTTTAGCATTTTAAAAATAACTTTATAATTGGCAACAGTAAAAGACTACATTAGAAAAGATAGTAAGATACATTATTTATTATGCCACTTGACCTGGTAAAAATGTGATGTTTATTAAAGCTCTAAAACAGATCAGAATATAAAAATAACTATACAATATTTAGAATTTAAACAATGATTAAATATAAAAAACAAAACGTTTTCTCTTTCAGGAGGATAGGAAACAGCAATGACCTCCTAGAATTTTCATTAGCCATAACCATGAATCATGCAGTAGATAATGAAAAGGACCATTTAACAAGTGTTGCTGGAGTGTGATAATTACCTTATGATGAAACCAGCTTATGCCATGTCAGTATGGCTTACCAATGGCAGGAAGCTAGCTCACATTTAAGCTTGAGAATGATAATGAATTTGAATCATAATAGATACAGTAAACTTTGGACATTCTAAATCCAAAAATAGTGATAGGGTAGGGATCCAATGTTTAAATTTAGAGGACAATAGTTTGCTATTAATTCCTACAGAAAAAGTACGTTAGATTATAGATAATATTTAGTAAGGATGTTCCATACAAGTTCATTCTTCTCCACAGCTAGCAATGCAATTAATTAGTAATGCAATTTTCTAATTCCACAAAACATTTTTTTTTTATATTAGTTGTGCATACATATATGGAATATATTAAAGTTACCATTTTCCTTTAAAGGGAATATGCTATTTACACGTTCTTTATAATTATTTAATGGTAATGATGTTTAAAAGGTGTATGGACATTCATAAGGTTGTAAAACTCCCACAGAAATTGGAATTCCAAAATCAATGGAAAACACTTTCCTTGTCATAAGCAAAAACCTGTAGACCAAACACTGTTCACAGAGGTTTGCAAAATAAGTTAATCTTGAAAGGCAGGACAACAATTTACCACTGAATATTGGGATAAGTATACATACTATAAAAATGCAGTTTCGTACTAGCCTACCTACTCTTTTTCTTTATCTTAAAGAACTGAATCCATACAGTATTCATGGTCAAATGATGATTTACTATCTCATAGTCAATACAAACATTTCCAGCCCTATAAGGCCATAACATTGAATTCAAAAGTTTGCAAAATGCTAGCATGACTTCTATACAATCCTAATATTGAACTACAGGCATACAGGATAAAACATGTTGTTACATGATCGTTAAAAACTTGCCCCTTAACTTGGGCATCACAATGCCTAATGGGGCATTACCATTGATACATATGACAACTGAATGCCATATTAGAAATAAAGTAAATAAAAATTAATACATAAGTGCCAA
>WWET01002006.1:251183-266305 GCA_011038615.1 Limnodynastes dumerilii
ACTACACATGCGCAGAACATAAGAAACACTGCACATGCGCAGGACATAAGAAACACTGCACATGCGCAGGACATGAGAAACACTGCACATGCGCAGAACATAGGAAACACTGCACATGCGCAGTGCTTCTCTTTAGGCACTTTGAAATTTTTCCAAGTCCTGACATGAGAAACACTGCGCATGTGCAGTGTATTCATGCTGGGACCGGACACGTGAGTTTAAAGCTTTATTTATATTTTCAAGGTTTTTTTATAGATTTTTTATTAAGTTCAAATTTTTTTTTCTTACCCCCCGGCAGTATTTCTATGTATTCCAAAGGTCTCCCCATACATGCCCCCCTTTTCCTCCCCCTAATAACAGCTATTAGGGGGGGAAGAGGGGTATATGGGGACATCGCCGGAATACTTACCCCTAACGCCAGTCTGAGCTTACGATAGTCTAACGCTGGGAGCGGAGTGTAAAACTCTGCTCCGGCATTTTGTAAATATGCTTAACTTCATTTTAATGCGATAGGGCCAGTTTTCACTTCAAAACTGGCCCTATCGCACTAAAATGATCTTTGTAAATAGAGCCCATAAAATAATCTTAAGAGTGGTTCTAATACAATTATTGGGCGTTTACAAAATCCATCCTGACTATACACTACAGTGATCACTGGATCACTCAATAATTGGATGATTTCTAGAGTATGGCCAGCTTAAGAGTGCATTTGTATACTTACATATTACTGTATAGAAAATGTTTTTAAATATTTATATATTTATAAATATAGTAATTTTTTGGATAATGTCAAATCTCTTTTTTTACAGTTATCTAGATATTATTACTATTGATCTAATATCATATTCACACATTTATTTATTATTGTTGAAAGTAAATGGCACCATTGTCAATGGACTATGGCAGATAACATTTATCGGAATCATGGGTACGGAAGATCACATTAAATATCATACATAAGGAATCCCAGGTAACCAGGCAAGCTGCTATTTAAATTTGCACATGAGGTATAAGCATTATTAGGAAAACAAATATTTAACCATCAAGCAGACAAAAAGCTTCTGCTTAGGAGTTGGAAGTAGTAACTTCTTTTTAACTTAAAATGTTTGTGTAATAACCAGGGCCGCCATAAGGGGGGGGACAGCTGGGAATACTGTCCCGGGCCCTGACCTGATGGGGGCCCACCAATACTTACCTAGCTCTGTAGCAGCAGGTATTGGCGGTATCCCGCTGCTAAAGCGTGTCTGCCGAGCCCCACCCCTATGTGACGTCATCAATGACGTCACATGGGGGCGGGGCCCTGCATCTGGGTCCCGGGCCCCGCATATGATGACGGCGGCCCTGGTAATAACACATTTTTGTTGTTAATAAAAAATCTACAGCAGAGAACAAAAAAATAGCAGGTGCCAGGTCATATTGGCAACTTGAAATTTGGCCCTTGCATCCTGCATGATTGTTTGACTGGTAGTGCACCATTTGATGGGTTCATTTTTGCATTGGCCAAAAAAATCAGTGGAACCCACGTCAGCTAATTATATCTTTTTGTCATGGTTGCAGCAGAGGTTTGAAGTGGATGCAGTTGGGACATGTGAAGCTGGTAAAAGTACTTACTATAGAGTGTGTAGCAAGATCTGTTTACAAAAAAAAATACTGATTGGTTGGTCTGACATCTGTTAAGTGTGTACCCAGCTTAAGAGAGCTGATTGAGCTCACTCACTAACTCACTCACTCACCTGGCATAAGCTGAGAGAGAGCAGGGGGCAGCCGAAAGGCTCTGTTTTTCTGTTACTTGCACAAGTTACAAGCAAACAGCCCTTCTCCATTGCATCAGGTTTTCACTTTGTATTCACCAATTTATTTAATGAGTTGGTGACTATAATACAAAGTCAGAAAAAATGCAGAAGGGATATTTGCTTGTTACTTGTGTAGTTAAACAATCAGCTAAACACCATATTTATAGAAATAAAAAGTTTTTAAAAAGTAATTTGCACACAAAACATAACTAATGGATGCCACCTAATGAAAGTGAGACACCTTTTCCCTGGGCTAGGTGCAAAACCCCTATCAGCCTATACACAACACATCTGTGTCCATTTTTCAAAAGCTACTCATTTTTAGTAAGACATACCCAGATTTGCTAATGTTAGAACTTGGATAGGGCAGACCCTTTTTCAACAGCGGGTCTGTACTTCAGCTGCCCTAAAACTGTTGATCACATCCTTAATGAGTTTGTGAATATAAAGGAAAACATAATTCTGTACAGAAGAGATTTTGGCTTGTACCTTGTGTAGCTCAAAAAACATCTATATATATTCATCCACATAAAAACTCTGAAATAAATGAACTGCACATAATACATAACTTATGAAATTCACTTAATTAATATTTTTCCCTGAGATAAGTGCAAGAGACCTTTCTGCTTATGGCTTATAGTTCAATAAAAAAAAGAATGTGTCTATCTATCTATCTATCTATCTATCTATCTATCTATCTATCTATCTATCTATCTATCTATCTATCTATCTATCTCATATCTATCTATCTCATATCTATCTATCTATCTATCTATCTATCTATCTATCTATCTATCTATCTATCTATCTATCTATCTATCTATCTATCAATAGGGTTTTTAAATAGCGCCATCAGATTATCTAGCAATTTTAACAATCATTATAACAAGACTGGTAAAAGACAGACTGGATAGGTAAGAGGGCTCAAACTTACACTATATTGGGGATTGAAACATAATGGCAAATTGCTATATATCACACAATGGACAATCCAGGTTGTAGAGTAACTTAGGACCGGATACTTACCTAAGTATTTTTCATCATACGAGCGTAGTTTAACGTGCGTAGTAACCATTTTACGCTATTTATGTACCATTTCGATAGGTAGATTACGCACATGCGGTCTTTAAAGACTGCATGTATGCAATCTACGTATCGATATTATACGTAGATAGCGTAAAATGGTTACTACGCATGCATAGTAGCTACACACGTTAAACTACGCTAGTATGATGAAAAATACTTAGGTAAGTATCCGGTTCTAAGTGCTCAGTGCTCCATATGATCCAGTCACACAACTGTGCTAGTAGCAGAAATGAGGAGATTTTAATATGAGATGAAACTTTCCATGCTTGTGTTAATCATGAAAAGATAGCAAAATAGTTGTAAATATATAAAGGTTCTAAAACAATATTTAAAAAAAAAAGTTAAATGGTGAAATATAAATAAATTGCATGTGAAATCCTGTATTATTTCTTGTCTGCGTTTTATATTTTTATTTTATTCTTGACATATTTGAATGTTATGTTAATTGTATTAAGCTAAACAATCAGAAACAACCCTTACACTAAGCTCATGGAAAATGTTGTTCAGTTATAATCCATGCACTCAATACTTAAATCTTCTCTGTAAAAACTCTAGAATAATAATAATAATAACAAAGTAAAATGCAAACAAAAAAGCGTGTAAAATCCACTTAATGAACGTAATGCAAAAGATGTTAATTATTTTTAACACACTCACACACTTGTCCATATAAAATTAATTGGTAAAAAAAAGCTCCTAACTCTTCGGGTTGGCTCCTAGGTTCTAAAACATTTATGGAGTCTTGGTCTACACTCTTCTTTATATACAGCACCATTCCTTGCTGAACATGGAGCTGGGGATAAGTCCTTAGTAATTTTTCACTTATATGTTAAACTACTTTGTAAGATAACATGATAGAGATTTAGATTAACTTAGCGATTTGGAAAATGCCTGTGTGAACTTACCTGTCGGTTATGATGGTAAAGTGAGGTGAGAGTGTATGGCAGAATCTGTAGCACGGAGAAAGGAATGCCTGTAATGGCGGCTGATGCTGTTATTATAATCACGTTACTGGAAAAGCACATGATTATTGCAGCAACTGGGAGGCAAGTGACAGCAGTCAGGTACACAAATCGAGTTCCAAATATTTTTACTAGGCGATCCATTAAGGAGGAAAAGACAATTGATGTCACAGACTGAAGAAAGAGGCCCAAACTTCCCATCCTGACTCCTAGTACAAAGAAAATGAAGCTGGGTTGATTATGCATAGAAAAAAAGATGTCAACATAACTGAATTTCAAAAAGCAGCATCAGTGCATGATAATATTGCATAGACAGATGGGCAATATTAGCAGCATGTACATCATTGTTACTGACCTTCATCATACCGAAGTCTTGCCTCTGTCCCTGGTTCTGCTACTGGCACTCCGTGATATAGCCCTTCTCCAACAAAATCAGTATAAAAGAGGGTTATTGTCATGAGACCCATCCAGGAGCATAGCTGTGCCATGAACAGACGAGACAGAGCTGCAGGAACCCTGCAAACAAATGTCCTAAATCGTGACACCAGAGCACAGGAGCTTCGCAATGTCAGGGCTATTCGCCAAACCTGATGTGGCACAGTCCAAATTTGGCATAGATGTAGGAACGTCCAGCTCATATTCGTGTGCTCTAAGGAAATATCTGACTGTCCAGCATTTGTCCTGACCTCTTCAGAAACAAAGAATGTGGCAAAGACACATCCACTAAATATAATTAGCAGAATAATGAATAGACACTGTTCTTGCCCACCTAACTGCTGTTCTAGCCAGCTGCCACTCCAGTTCACAGAAGGCAGTAAATATCCAATGCATGCACCTATTCCAACTGTCAAAGCATATGTGGAGAAAGCCTTTCTGCAGGCCTCTCCTTCAGGGAAAAGGTCAGAGAGCAGTGCTTCCACAGGAGTGAAACAAACTTGTGCACAGGAGTCTAGTAGTCCAATACCCAGCACAAGAAAAGCCACCTCCATGCCAGCATGATGGCGACCTGTTAAACTGGCTAAATGCTTGGCATATGGGATGATAATGAGGCTTAACATCACTCCAAAACATAAGATCCAAATGAAGGGCCTCCGCCGACCATACCTGCTGCTTCCTCGGTCACTGGCAGAACCAATTAGATGTACAACCAAGAGACCAAGAATGGGGCCGATTCCTAGAAAAAGAAAGAATCAAAGTAGATTTCAGCCAGGGTGTGCAGACACAAGGTAGGAACTGAGGCCCTGATTCAGAGACTGAAAATAAGAGAGGAAAGTTACGCCTGGGCAAAACCATGTTGATTTCAGGGGGAGTCAAGTTAATTTTATTCTATGCATGCAGAGAGAATGCTTTGCTTTTGCTTATTGCACACAGATAGCTTATCAGCTTCACTTATAAAAAGCTAATTAAACTTGGGATGGAAAACATCACCTTTCAGATATACTACTGTTGCAACAAATTAAATTTGACTCCCCTGAAATCAACATAGTTTAGCCCAGGTGTAACTTTCCTCTCTTATTTTTAAACTCTGAATCAGGTACTGAAGGATGTGGTGCTTTAATGTTTAATTTTTGCAAAATACATAGTAATATAACAAAGTAGTGTTTAAGGACATCATATGATATCTAACTGCAAAATGGGCCTTTCAAACCGCAAACCGCAGACCCACACCCATTCATAATTATCTTGTAGCAACTAGTGGCACTACTTTGTTTGTCACCTATTCTAGCTGTTGCATAATATTCTGGGAAATGTGTTATAAACATATACAAAATGCTTGGTGTGTGAAAAATATACAATATTTTGTCTGAGAATGTCATAATAAAATGATTTATGCTTGTTTAAACTGAGGAGAAAGACTTAGGCCCTAAACATGAGTAATGCAATGCCTGCCTACTCGTTTTACATCTCTAGGCATTAAATCTGGATATGGGCATGTGACCAGGCAGCCTAAGATAGCTGCTGTTCTCCATATTTTAATGTGCTTTTATGTGAACATATTATTAATACTGTGTAGAATCAGACATTCAAGGCCAAGACATGCTGATAAGGCAGCTCTGGGCCAGATTTACTAAGCAGCGGTTTTGGAAAAGTGCCCAAAGCAACCAATCAGATTCTAGATGACATTCTCTAGTATGTAAGTAAAGTAAGAGCTAGAATCTGATTGGTTGCTATAGGCAACATCTCCACTTTTTCAAACCCGCAGCTTAGTAAATCTGGCCCTTGGTGTAAGCAGATGGTATGTGATACTAACATTATGCAATGCTAGCTTATGCTGTGCATATGTGGAATGTAGAAATTAGATAAGAAGTACCAATTAACTTGCTTAAAACATGATTCTAACCTAATAAGGTAGGGAGTTCCCTGCTCTGTTTTTGTTGGGATATAAAAAACTCGGCAAAAAGTCAGCTTGCTGGCTTTATACGGGATGGACCTGATTGAGGGCAGGAGTGACTTGAGCTTTGTACGTAACTGATCTGACTGAGTGCAGATTATATGACCTTATCAAGCACTACCTACCTGCTGAAGCTAAATATTATTCATGTATTTTGCTCAATTCTTTATTAAATATTATAGTTGATTAAGAAATGTCTTGTGATGTGTCCTTTAAGTCTGGGTATTTACTGAACCTTAACTTCCACCGGGAACAGGAAATAATACAATTCATTGTATCTGTAATCTTAAATCATTTCCAGTTACTGTGTATTTAAAACTGGTACTGGGACAAATCGTAAATACTAGATATACTATTCTGTGTTTTTCTGATAAACAATCATATCAGAATCTTAAAATAAGTTATACTGCACTGGTGTCTGTTAATGCTAGAATAAAGCACAATTGATATTGAAATTCACAATTGAATTGAATTCTAGTTGAGAACCTGCTTGAGATAAATTCTGATGCACACACATTGATGAACATGGAAAATGTGGTGGAAGCAAAAAGTGGAATTGCCTTATGTAAGTCATATACAGAACTGCTGAATTATGAACTAGAATATGGATATATAAATAAACAAAACCAAACCTGGATCCAAACTATACAAATCCCAGAGAAGTTTTGATGACTTCTAACAAAAATAATCCAGTGTCAAATACAGCTAAAACAAACAATCATAAAACTGAAGTAGTGATACCATTTACCAATAAAGTTACAGGCATTTGGTGTTTCTATTTATGTTGCTACTAAACGTGAATACCCTATTAGAACAGTTTTGGATCTAAGAAAACAACCATAATATATATTAAACCATAACAGACTATATAAATTACATATTGGGGTAGATCCAGAACTACGTCCGTCTTCCATAGACGGACGTAATTCAACAAACAATAGCTACTGCGCATGCGTAGTAGCTATTGTACGTAATCTGCGTATCGTTTTGCGTATGAGCGGTCGAAACGATAAGCAGATTACGTACAATAGCTGATACACATGCGCAGTAGCTACTGTTTATTGAACTACGTCCGACTATGGAAGACAGACGTAGTTCTGGATCCGGCCCATAAAGTGGTGTCTCTAGAGCAGATGTGGAGGGGTCATAATGACCAACACAGGGAGAATATGACAGGGTGTTATACAGAGAGCGTGCAGAGCATTATTCAGTGACAGTATTATACAGAGAGCGTGCAGAGCATTATTCAGTGACAGTATTATTAACGGTATATATGAAACGATATATATATATAATAATATAATATAATATATATATAACGGTATATATGAAACGATACGCAGATTATGTACAATAGCTACTATGCATGCGCAGTAGCTATTGTTTGTTGAATTACGTCGATCTATGGAAGACAGACGTAGATCTGGATCCGGCCCATTGTTATCATATCTAAATTAATCATAGTAACATAGGGCCTGATCCAGACTTACGCCCGTATGCATTTTTACGTTGTTCGTAAGCGTAAAAACGGCCATTTGTACTTACTGAGCATGTGCAGGGCAGATGTTACACAACAAAATTCTGAGAGCATGGCCCTTCAGCGTACCAGCCTCGTATCAACACTCAAGGGGGCGTGCCTTCCATACGAAATCCGTAAATACACACTGAGGGCGGGGTGAGGCATTTAAATCGTACAGTATGGGCGTGCTAAGCGTCGTAACTACGCAAGCAGCTTACGATCAAAATAGTTAGGGTAGGGTTTGCTCGGCATAAGACGGCAAAACTAAGTACGAACAAGGGGAGTGCGTGGTAGGTACGCTGGCGTAAATACGCTATGCACATGAGCATTCCATGAGCGTAGGTCTGGATCAGGCCCATAGTAACAAAGTAACATAGTTGATGAGGTGGAAAAAAGACACCAGTCCATTTAGTTCAACCTATTTTGGATCTCCTGCGATCCCTATCTTTATAATTGAAGTTAATCCATATGAAGCAACCTCCAAAACCTCCAAACTGTTGCAATCTGGAAAAAAGAAATAAATAAAAATCCCTGCTGAGCCAAGATGGGCGTCCCATTTCTCCCTGGCTCCGCTACTGTCCTTCATTTAAATTGCGGTCCTAACCCCTGGATGTCCTTTTCTGATAAAAATGTTTCTAACCCTTTCTTAAACATATCAAGTGGCAGTGATTTCCACATCCTGACTGCCCTTACTGTAAAGAATTAAAAATATTTAAGTCAGGTCAAGAAGAAAATTTCAAAATAGATCACTCTGGTCTAATTATAGAAAAATAAAAGTTTTGGTGTACTGTGTTCTTACATCTGAATCTGGTCCACTGTTTGCAACAGATGAAATATGACTCCCTTTCAATCAACATGGTTCAGCCCAGGAGTAACTAATTTCAAGCACTTATTTAAGTCTAGATCCAGCCCATATTAAGCTTTTGGGTTTTTGTGCCCCAAGTGCATGATTTTGCATTTTTTGGCATTAAACTGCAGTTGCCACATTAAACTGCAGTTGTCCATTCCTCCAGTCTACCTAGATCATTCCTCATTTTCTGTAGCCCTCCTGGGAGTCTACCCTGTTACATATCTTTGTGTCATCTGCAAAAAGGCATATTTTTTCCTTGATACCACAGGCAATATCACCTATAAAGATATTCCAATAGCACTGGTCCAAGTACAGAACCCTGGGGTACTCCACTGGTTACCTTACCATCCCCAGAAGGGATTCCATTTACTACAACCCTTTGTTGTCTATCCTATAATCAAGATTGTATCCATGCAACTATCTCTAAATCCAATCCCAAAGTTTCCAGCTTATTTAACAGTCTGCTAAGTGGCACAGTGTCAAAAGCCTTACTAAAATCTAGATAAGCTATGTCTACAGCTCCCCCTTTATCTAATATTTTACTGACCCGGTAAAAAAATTCAATAACATTTGTTTGACATGATCTTCCACCACTGAATCTATGTTGCTTGGGATCCTGTAAGTTACTGGATTTAAAATACTATAAAATTTGTTCCTTTAACAGTGTTTCCATCAATTTCCCTACTACTGAAGTTAGACTCACTGGTCGGTAGTTTGTCGCTTCTTCCCTACTTCCATTTTTATGCAGAGGGACGACATTTGCTATTTTCCAGTCCTCTGGAATTACCCCAGTTATTAGTGGCTAATTGAATAATTCAGTTAATGGTTTTGCCAGCACCCCTTTAAGCTCTTTTAGTATCCTCGGATGTATATCATCTGATCCCATTGATTTGTCCACTTTCAACTTTGAAAGTTCTTTTAATACCTGCTCCTCAGTGAAAGTGGTAGTAATTGCCCCCATTGTATTAATAGCCTTCCCATTTAAAAGTGGTCCCTTCCCCTCTCTTTCTTTTGAATATTAAACAGAAATACTTGTTAAGATGATCTGCCATAGCCTTATCACCCTTAACAAGAATCCCACTCTTCGTTTTGAGCCTGACAATACCTTTAGTTTTTTCGCTTTTCATTTATGTACCTAAAAATGCCTTTGTCCCCTTTTCATACCAAGTGGGACAGTTTTCCTCAGTTTGTGCCTTTGGTGCTCTGATAACTTTTTTAGCCTCCTTCTGTTTTGTGAAATACTCCTTCCTGTCTTCATTATTTTAAGATTGCTTATAATTCAGAAAGGCCATCTTTTTAGCTTTCACTATAGTTTCTACCTCTTTTGTAAACCACACTGGCTTTCTTTTTTTGAGGTTTTTCCTAACCTTTCTTATACAAAGGTCTGTTGCTGTTAATAATGCATTTTTAAATTTCCCCACTGCTCCTGTACTCCTGTCATGTGCCTCCACTCTGCCATTGAACCAGTTTACATATCCCTATTTCCACAAAATCTGCCTTCTTAAAGTCTAGCACCCTCATCTTTGTGTGGCATGTGTCTCTCTCAGTCATTATACTAAACCATACTGCTTGATGGTCACTGGATCCTAGGTTCTCATCCACACATACCTCTGAGATTCTGTCACCACTTGTAAGTACCTCTTTGCGAGTGGGCTCTCTTAACAGTTGCTTAAGGGACACTCCCTGTAATGAATTTAAAATGTCCCAACTTCTAGTGGAGCTTGCTGAAGACTTATCCCAGTTTACATCAGGTAGATTAAAATCCCCCATGATTATTACCTCCCCTTTTAATGCCATTTTAGCAGTGTAGGACATTGTCCATTTCCTCCTCTTGCCCTGATGGCCTATATATCACTCCAGTACGAAGAATATGGTTACCCAAAGTGTCTCAGCTTTTTCTCCAATGCTCCCTAAAGTTACATTTTATTTGGAGTTTAATTTAACCCTTCCTTAACATACATTGATACGCCTCCTCCAATTTGTCCTACTCTATCCTTCCTAAATAAATTATAACCCAGTATATCTAGGTCCCAGTCATGATTTTCATTGCACCATGATTCCGTGATTCCCACAATATCCAGATTATCCCTTGCCATTATTGCAATTAGTTCAGGGATTTTATTTCCTAAGCTCCTGGCATTTGCACACATTGCTCTCAGAGGTTGCATTATGAATCTTCTGACAGATTGGACAACAACCTGAGTTTCCAAATTGTTTCACGCAAAACAAAAGCATCACAACCACTGCAATGCACAAGACCAGACATCCTAGAAGGTTTATTCTAATTAAAATAAGCAAACTTCACTAGTTCAACAATTCACACAAATAATTTAAATGACCCTAATCCAGCCCAAATCCAGTTCAAACTCCAGTTACAACTACAATATGCTTTCAAAATCAATGCTTTCAAAACTAGGCAGGTTACATGGGAGAGAGCTCCACCATAGGAAAATTATCTCCAGTATCTGGAGTTTTAATTTAGAGCAAACAAAATGTAAATGAGATATCAATTTTAAATATGTGTTTTGAGTGACACACATATGCTAATATATGCCTAGATACAAATATATCCATGCAACAAACCTGATATAATTTCTTCTTATGTAAGCTCTACTCAACTATTTAGAATATTTCATTATTGTCCACATGAAATAGTTGCTAATAACGAGATACAAATGTAACCTGAACAGCTGCCCTTACTGGAAATACAGGATTTCATAATTGCCTGGCATCTCACTGCTCATACTGCTAATGAATGCCCCGAAGTTTACATTATAAATGTTTATGCACCCAACTGTAACAAATCAATTAGAAAAGAGAGAGTGTGTAACATGAAAAAATGGGCACTCACCCTGGAGAATTCAGTAACATAGTGAGCAGTCAGAGGGCCCGATTCAATTGCCGGCGATATTTTAAAAAAGATTGCGTCGGAAAAAATACGACGCCTTCGCCGGCAATTGAACGGTAAAAATTCGCTGATTCAATAAATTTTTTACAGCTGCGCTAAAACAGCAGCCAGCGTAAAAAAATTTAACGGAGAAAAAAAAAAACCTTCTCTGAACGTCGCAAATCACCTCCTGCTAGCAGGAAGTACCAGGCGCTAATGACAGGTTATTGGCCAGTGTCTGAAATAACGTTCTCACGATATTTCAGACTGGCTAATAACCTGTCATAAGCGCCGGGTACTTCCTGCTAGCAGGAGGTGATTTGCGACGTTCAGAGAAGGTTTTTTTTTTTTACCTAGGCACCTGCGCAGCGGTCCCTGGCTGGCAGGGCATGTTACCTGTTTTCAAACATTTATGCTGTGTTCTTATTAAACCTCACATTTTTTTGACACCAAGCGCAGTGCTATATATTGACCCGGGCCCGAGTGAGTCTAGATGGGGTGATACTCGCATTGCACTCCCCATCTAACTGGAGCACGGGTACAGGGCATTCGCTGGCTACTTTGCACATGCACAGACAGCTATCAGTGGCCAACATGTTAGGCAGCGCTTATTACTCTGTCAGACCCGGATTCTCACTTGCGATTTTTTTTTTTATATGAGCGTAGTTTTAGTCCTACGCTATCAACATAACTTTACGTTATGTAGATTGCGTAAATGCGGTCTTTAAGGACTGTAATAAAGAAAAAATCACAAGTGAGAATTCGGGCCTCAGTCTATAAGTGCTGAGCACTACTTATAAATCATTGGTCAATAGCTGACAGCTGACAGCTTAGTGCATCGACTCTTCCAGCCACGGCAAAGTCACCAGGCTATTTATAAATAGCAATCAGGAGTCATAGACTGCAAATGGAGCGCTGTCTAACCTGCCAAATGCTGACAGCTTAGAGCTGACATTCTTGACACGCTCTCTGTAAGTGCAACGTGGGCGGCTGCCATAGGCCCCCTTCTCTTCCAGTACCCATGGTAGTTGCAGCACTGTGTGTTTGTGTATGTATTATAGAGATATCTACACATATATACATAAACTGATTAGACCTTATGTGCCAAATGGCATTCTTATAAGTAAAAAATTACAAATAACAATGTAACACAATATTCAATAAATTGCATGTTTAAGATGGTCATACACTGGAGCGATGATCAGCCTGATCATCCAATTATCGGGTGACTGGGCAATTGATCGCTCTAGTTAGTGGATATGATAAATTTTTAAAATGCCAGATAAACACACCAGAAAATCTCTGGTACAAATATTTGGTGTTCTAGCATGTTTGATTTAAATCAGGAACTGATAATCAGCTTTCTGAATGGCTCTGTATTCTTTAAGAGCGTCCCTTTTCTGCTAGGATTATTGGTCCCAGCAGGAGAGGTATATGGTGCCGATAACGGCACAGTTCCCTGGTGGGAAATCATCGTTTATCGAGTCACCCCCTGCTGGGATCGATAATCGACCCAGTGTATGGCCAGCTGTTCTCATGTTTCATTATTTACTCAATGAGAACTACTAAGTATAGTACCACTTCAGTATTCTTTGTTTTACACCCTTGAAATAACTACTTATATTTGTTCACTTTCTTATGAAATTATTTTAAAGACTGATTCCATATCAAGATATAAAGTTTGAAAAAAAAAAAATCATTACTTTTGTAAAACATTTATAAGCATTTAAATTTGTTTCTATCTTGCCTTTGCACCATGTAATATTAACTTATCATTTAACAGTATATATTTAAAAGTTACCTACCTAGTACCATAGTCATGAATTTTTCCTCCACTCCGGCCTCAAGCAGCAGAGGTGGGACAAATGTGACCCCTGCTGCCAGGCACACTTCTAGACCACATGTCAGAGAGTTAACTAGAAGGAGCTGCGCCTGGGGACTGCGGAGGTGCTCACTGATCCCCGTCTTCTGCATTATCACAACTTCTGTTGTGAGTTGTTTTCACTTTTTATGTTATGATCCAATGATAAATGATTGTAGGACATTTGCAGTTCTGACATTTCTGATAGACACCCATCTTTAACACAGGAATCCAAACATTACATCATGCTGAGGAACTGGAGAATGCAAGTAGTGAATGTTTATTCAAAATATGGATATGGAACCATCACCTGAAACAGAAAGAAACAACGTCTTTATCACCTTTTATACAGATACTGTCTGAAATACTCTAAATTATATTTAATTTCTTTTAATTTAATTTTATTCCAACAAATTGATTCTTTTCAAACAGTACATGATAAATGAGTCAATTAGCTTAGTATTGCATAGTGTGCTGTCAGATTTATTCTAATGATATTGGCTTTTACTTTGACCAGAGTGGCCTTAAGGTTCCTGATGATGAGAAATCAACCTTTTTATACAATGATCAGCAGATTAGTCAATTATTGGATAATAAGCCTGATAATTGTATAGGGTGTACCTGGCTTTTAAGCTGAGGTATGGGCAGTGGCCAGCATTTCCCTGGCTTTTAGACCACAGTCAGGAGACGTAAATTGTGCAAGTTTGTACCCAGCTTAAATGTTTCTTCCAAACACATGATTTTCCAGGATGAGAGAAAAGTAAATATCTAAAGTGTTTGATTTTTTTTTTACTAGACATACACCTTGAAGTGTGGGGAGGAGAAAAAAAACACAATTGCTAAAGTGTACACATCCCATTAATCTTTGATATTCTGCCACTAAAGTCCCACAGTTTCAATAATTGTTCTGGTTCTTTCCTAAAATATTGTATAGAATTAAACTCTTTTGGGAGTTAAATTAACCATAACATATGCATGTCACCGTCTCCTGACATAATACTCTGATAAGGGGAAATTTTTCTAATCACCACAATTATCATCCATGAGTATAATGTGGAAGCTGGCCGTTCACTGTCCAATCACTGGTTGGATACACCACATTGAACCAATTATGAAACTGTCTATGTACATGCATGATTTACCTACACAAAGGGGAAGAAAAAAAAGGACCAAAAACAGGTTGATTAAAACAATCATCGGGCCATTTGCATTTGCAGCTAAAAAACTGTCTAAAGTAAATGGACCATGTTTACACTCAAGAAGCAGCTGCTTCTTAACTACGGTCTGTTCCATAATGACCTAATACACATGTGGGACCGGATTCAGAGCTACGCATCCATCTTAAATTCACACGGATGCGAAGCTATTTAGTGCAAGTGCACATGCGCAAAAGGCGCAAGGAAGTCGGATTGCTGGCGGAGTTTATGGTATCCGCCAGCATCCGACTCCGAATGAAAAGGGGGGTGTGCCAGGATATTTAAATAAGAAAAGCTCCGCTTTTCTCATTTAAATATTCCCTGCACACGAGTCCACTGCATGCGGAAATAGCCCTACGATTCCACCAGCTCAGAGCTGGTGGAATCGTAGAGGCAGCTCACCGGAGCTTTAAAAAAAAAGGTTAAAAAAAACGCTGTATATTAAAAAATTAACCCCTTCCCCCGGCTGCCCCGCCGCCGCAGCCTATGTGTAAAAAAAAAAAAAAAAAAACTCCCGGCCGACAGGGCATACTGCAGGTAGTAGAACTACAGGCACAAGCATGCCCATGAATGACA
>WWET01002007.1:43288-59504 GCA_011038615.1 Limnodynastes dumerilii
ATAATGAGTATTAATAAACTAGACAAAAGTTACATATCACATAAATACACAAACATGTAGCAAAACATTTTACCAGATAAATCTCATTCATACTGGATTGTTTATTAACCTCTGAGTAGCTTCTAAAGCGTTGGTTTAATTAACAACAGGTACAGCATGTAATCTAATAATGAAAGCTTGCTGCCTTTAATTACAAAAGTCATGTGTTCTTAAGTTAAGTACAGAATATGAAAACCTAAATGAAAATCCGCAACTGAAAAGCTACCTTAAGATCCGCATAGATGCGTTCCTAAGTTCAGCGCGCAAGTTAATAACCACGCCTTGAAATATAATTAGAATTCCGTGGTCCTCCCAGTCTTCTTAAGTTAGGAGGACGGACGTAATTTCAGAACGGAATTTTAAGTAATTTGCGTTAGCAAGATCCGTACGCAAATGGTTACTGCACATGCGCAGTTGAAAATTATGTAACTTACTGTGCTTAAGTTACGTGCGTACGTAATTCTGAATCAGGTCCAATGTCTCTAAAAATTCAACCAGCTAGCTCCTATCAAGAAATGGCCTATAAGATACTGCATCAATCTTATCTATCTCCCAAGAGAAGATGACAAATTGGTCTCTCAGTGGAATATAACTGCCCTAAATGCAAAACTCCAAACGCAGACCTATTTCATTGTCTGTGGCTGTGCAAGTCCATACAATCATTCTGGAAAGATCTAGCATCTTATGGTAGTAACTTATTAGGAAAACACCTTATTCCTACACCTCAGTGGGTTGTATTTGGGTGCCTCACTGGTCAGACAAAAATCCCTAGTGAAGATGCGAAGTTTGCCTCCATACTTGCTTCTGTGGGGAAGAAAGCAAAACTTACAAAACTGGATATCCGATTCAAAACCAGCTATTGAGTTAGCCACATCGAGACTTCTTTTCCTATTTACCATGGATTGGCTAGAAATATCGCTAAATAGGGAACTGTTGGCGCCGAATCTGTTTCAGTGCTGGGGTCCATACATTCAATCACTCCCACTGCACACTAACCAAGTTCTTCTCAATTGCTTTCAAACTACCTCCTGGTACTCTCGTCAACTTTTGGCCAATAAAACACCCATCACTATGTAATCCTGATTGACATACCCATTTTCACCTCAACATCTCATTCACTCCCAAATAATTGTTCCACATCTGCCTGACCCTACGCCCCAACACATAACACACATTCACCTACTTGATGAAACATGACTCACCTTGCACAATGCAACTTGCTGGTCTAACCATGGATGGATCACTGACTTGATGGGCAGGAAACAGGTAATAGGCAATGTTGTTTACTGCTGTTGTTTTGTTTTTTGTTTAAGGGGGGAGGAGATTTAACTAGTTACTCGTTAACTTCTAAACTAAAACAAAAAATAAAAAAGGGGCTTGGAATGAACAACCATATAGTCAGTTGCTTTATAATAATCCACTTATATAACTCTGTTATTACCCTACATTTGTATGGTGATTGACTGTATATCTTTTCATCTCTTTTTACTGTATCAAAGCCTTAATAAAAATATTAAAAAAAAGAATTTATGGACACATATATCTTGGATCCTAGACTACTGTGACCACTCTGATAGACCATAGTTTTATTTTCCCTAGCTCTCAATGCTTTATATTTGCTCTGTTATATCAGTGTTTGTACCTATGTCTCTGGAAACCATTTTATTTATGATCTTTATTATTTATGTTATGAACTACAGACATCAGACTAATACAGCTTTCTATTGATGTGGTCTAAAATCCAATATGAGATTACCCAACTTGTTGAGATACTTGTAAGACATATGAATATACACAAGAAAATAAGCTAAATAAAGTAAAATAAAACATTTATAATAAATTGACTATATGGGTGTTTTTGGCAAATAATCATTAGACTTTTTAACAAAAGAACCAGAGAGAACCATCTCAGTTAATCAGTCTTAATACTTTCACTTTTTACAGGTAATGGGCCAGATCCCGACCTATATACGCTAGTGTTATTACCGTAAAATCTGTATGTACTGCCTGCGCGCGGCAGATGTTACCAAAGTAACTCTGATCGTACGCAACTTCAGCATAAATATTTTTATTTTTTATTTTGTTATATTTCATTTATTTATTTTAAACAAAAAAGTGTGATTTATTTAAACGTGTAAACAAATGCTGCAAGAACAACTAAAAATAGGTGTAAGCACAGCTTTGGATCATCCACTAAGAAGGCAATTTAAATGACTCAATAACAATCCACCTTGAAAAAGTTAAACTACGATTACATAGAGTCAATTTGCAAGCATGTACTGTATGACTAATACAGAGCATTCATGCATGGAAACTGGACTGGACCAGCAGAATTCTCTTTTCTTGCATACTAACAATAAAACTCAGATTAATTATTATTAAATACTTTATTTTATTTTTTGTATCACATTTTATTTATAAAAAGTGTTATGCATTTTCATGGTGTACAATTTTGTAGTGTAAATACAAAACATTTTTAGAACAAAACAAAACCAAGTTAATATAAATTCACCAAAAATATTTAAACTGACAATGGCAAAAGCTGAAATGTAAAAAATGGCCTAGGACTGGATCCTGATTTACTCGGAACGGATTGGGAAACGGCTCTTTTTGTTAATCGGTGCATGTGCTAGCGCTACAGTAAAGGGATGGAATTCTAGATCCAGATCAGATCCTGGTACTAAATCCAATGGCAGAGCGGGGCTCCGCTCTGTGGGAGAGGGGACGGATGATAATTGTACAGTAAAGACTGGTTTTAACCCTTACGTACAATGCACATTTTCTCACTGCCCCCCTTTTACGTGGGTGTGGCATGGAAATGTTAAGGCCTTTCTTTCCCTTACAGAATTTAGAATGCAGCGAGAATCTAGCATTGTGCCTTCTCTGCCGCTGCAGTGCTAGCTCCAGCGGAGAGCTGGGGATGAAGCAGTGTTTCTGTATGTAATATATCTAAATATAGTGGGCCGTATTCACAGAACCGTTTTCACGGGAAGTAGCAAGCGTATTTTTAGGTGCAGTGTAACTGTGCATGCGTAGTCACTTTATTTACATAAGTAACGTAGAATATACGCACATAAGTGCTTTAGGCACCGCCATGTGAATCGCTCTTGGGGACATACGTATGGATGGGCGGGGTTGAAATACGTACCTAAAAAAAGTTTTGTGAAAGAGGATGGGGGAGGGCATTTAAATGAGTCTTTGAGGGAACGGTTACATAGAAACGCACTTACTGCATACATATATGCTCATAAGTACATACGTAAAGTTAGAGGTGTTCTGTGGAGGTGTATGTCTACGATTGCATGGCCGTGAGAAAGGAGTGTCATGGGTGTTGGTGGGTGTTGGCTTGCTACGTGCGTGCGTATAATTGCGTACTTTTGAACAAACGCATCTCTGAATACGGCCCAGTGTTCTTAGTGTGTAAGAAAAAGCCAAACAGTGGCACAAGATTCTATGTTATTGAAACACAGGGTGAATGACTAGTCTGTAGGCTGCACATTATTTTACACTGTCTCTTTAAGCTGCACAATTGGATTGAGTACAGTGCTTCCAGGTTATGGTCAGTGGGAAATGCGATAGGACAGGATAACCTCGAGGTTGGAAAAGTTAAAGCAGTAATATCTGAGAATGAAAAGTCACCTTTCATTTCCTCTCTATCCTGATTGAACAGCATTACACAATTTCCCCGTGCTTGCCAATGATTCTGTCACGCTGACTTTAGTTGAAGCAGATGCTCCTGCTGTCTATGCACCAAGAAGCTGTTATATTCACTTACAATTCATTCTGTTTATTTGACCATCTTTTCAACCATTATGCCTCTTAGCTAGAAGGGGGGAGAGGGGGAAACATTTTCTTTAATTTAGCAGCATTTATCTTAGCAGGGAGCAAAGTAGCAATTCCTGGGAGTTTAATATTCCCCAGATGCTTTTTGGAAAAAAAAATGGAACAATATCATTGAAGAATTACATAATGTCAGTTAGATAGATAGAATAATGGGATTATAGAGCTGCAGAGGGCACCAGGGCTCATTCTACAGTGCACTTAATGCAAAATGTCACAGACACAACCATTAACTTCAATGTGAAAATGAGTCTTTGATGTATCTGGTAGGGAAGAAATGTGAGACAAAGATTGCTGCAAATCTGTTTTATCTATACTTATGAACGTAATTCTTTCCTCTCCTCTTACATTGCTGGGGATACTTTGTTATAGAACCAGCTTTCATTCTGCTGACATTAGGAGAGTTAGTGGTTGACATTTTATCTATACCTGGATACATGCGTCTTTTACAGTTATATATCTTTGTACAGTGAGTTTCAACAAAAAGGTATTTTTTTAGCCTGGATCAGTTATAATGGGAATATAATTGTTGCTATGAATAAAAATGTATTACTAGATTGGTTATTACTTCCTTTCATCATCTTACAGACTCAAACTAACCTTCAAGTTAAAGAAGGTAGAAGAGGAAATTGGTAGGGTGAGGGCCTTGTAGCCTTGTAAGGTGAGGTGTTTAAATCCTACCTGACTTATCCTTCAGCAAAGTCTTGAATGTGGTAAGTGAACATGCCAAATCTGGTATTGCTTTGAACCTTCACATCCCTAACTAGTCCCACAATGGGAGATTTTTAGCATCGGCGCAGATTGTGCATTGTGATAACCGCACTGCATATGGAGGAGAGCATGAGTTGCCTCCACCCTCTACCCCATGAGGAGTTCTGCCAAAGTCTTTGCATGATTCTTTACTGGTTGAAGTTAGTTGGGCGTCTGTGACCATAAGTGTTTTTTGGAATTACTCTTATTTTCTAACCACTCTACTATTCTCAGACTAGGGGCTAGATTTACTAAAGGCATTTTTATGTCGCCGCTAGAAATTACTGGATGATTTTTTTAAATTTAAAATCACTGAATTTACTATGGCCGAATTATGTCTAGCGATTTCCAAACTACATCGTGATTTTTTTAGGGTTTACTCACAGCGATTAAGCTTGTAATTGCGGCAAATTAACCCTTTAAAAATCGCCAGACATCGTTGGAGATTAATAAAAAAAAAAAAAGTCTGCTGTGGCAATCAATTAACTTTTAGCATGCTGTGGCATCTAGTACTAAAAGGCACAGCATGCCCTTGTATTCCAGGGCATGCTGTGCCTTATAGTACCCTAAGTGGCAGCATGCAAAGGGTTAATGGCATGCTGCCGCAACCACAGTGTGAAGCGCTACCATTATACCACATACATTGCCCATCTGTATCACTAAAAACTGGCCTGTCCCCTCCTTAATGAATAAACACTGCCCTTCTGTAATTATTACACACTGCCCCCCTGTGCATACTAAACACTGTCCCTCCCTGCAGGGCCGGCCCTAGCCAATTTGGTGCCCAAGGCAAGATTTAGTTGGTGCCTCCTAGTAGAAAATCAACACTGCTACTCGCCTATACTGCCTATAGCTAGGGCCAGCCCTGCCTCCCTGCATTATAAACACTGTCCCTCTGTACATATTAAACACTGTCCCTCCCTGCATAATAAACACTGTCCCTATATAGCTAATAAACACCGTCCCCATTATAAACACTATCCCTTCGCGCATTATAAACACTGTCCCTCCGCGCATTATAAACACTGTTCCTCCACGCATTATAAAGACTGTCCCTCCGCGCATTATAAACAATGTCCCTCCGTGCATTATAAACAATGCCGATTACAAATCACAAATGTGACTACAGTAAAAATGCTTACAATATATGTCACTACATTTTTTTATTTTTTTTTTAAATGTCCACCCTGTGTTGTTTCAAAACCTATTATGTCCCCCTCTGCTATAAAAAATAAAAAATATGTCTAAGTGTCCCCCCATGTGCTGCGCATACATTCTGTATATGTGGCACAAGTAAAATTAAAAACATATTCCAAAGTTACAATTTTATAAACATCTTTAACAAATGTAACAATCTTTTTCTACTCACAGTTCTGAAGTCTTGCTTGTAGTCAGCCTGAATCTTCTTCTTCTTGTAGGTTGTCCTCCGGGAAGGTCCGTGCTCCTCGGTGTCCTCCGGCGAATGACAGGCCTCATTATAGGACTTATATTTATACCCCCGGACAGCAACTCCCGGGACCGGGAGGGTATAAATATAAGCCCTGTAATGAGGCCTGTCATTTACAGTGTTTAGAATGCGGGGAGGGACAGTATTTAATATGTATGGAGGGACAGTGTTTATTGTGTAGGGAGGGACAGTGTTTATTAGGTATATAGGGACAGTGTTTATTATGTAGGGAGGGACGGTGTTTATTAGGTATATAGGGACAGTGTTTATTAGGTATATAGGGACAGTGTTTATTATGCATTGAGGGACAGTGTTTATCCGGTATATAGGGACAGTGTTTAGAATGCGGGGAGGGACAGTATTTAATATGTAGGGAGGGACAGTGTTTATTATGTATGGAGGGACAGTGTTTATTATGTACGGAGGGGCAGTGTGTAATAATTACAGAGGGGACTTACAGACTACTTTCTTTCTTCATAGCAGAAGTATATGGCAGGGTTCTCCTCTGGTGTTTCCAGTGTTCTCCTCCTTGCCTCACCTTCCCTCACCGATCAAATCAAGCTCGGGACGCAAGTTTACGGGGAAAAAGCAAAAGAACAACACAGACGCCCTAATATGGTTCCTCCTCCTCCTGTATAATATCGTAAAAAATAAACAAAATCAAAAATCCAACTTGTTGTTGTTTATTTCTTTCTCTAGTAATGCATGGCTTCATAAAAACGTTAAAAATCAGTCTGGGCAAAACATCATACAGCCAGGGGTGTAAAGTGTGGTGACCGGTTCCTCCTGTAACCAACGGGCCCAATGGTACCGGAACGGGACCTAATCTGCCACCTACCCCTGCACTGCAAAGTCAGCCAAGGAAATCAATGCACCGCTACCCACAACCAACGCGTTTCAACACGTGTGTGTCTTTCTCAAGGTTTGTGGGAATGTAGCGGCGCATCATCCCCTACGTCACGGACATCTTCATCCTTATACAACAAAGCAATTTCTATATATAAGCTCCGTTTCCAATCACAGGTAAGTCCATACAGTAGATACATAATATAGTTGGAATAAAATTATTACAAACTATTTAATATTACAAAACATCCACTTCTGTTTCCAGTCTAGCGATCGGCTCCTGGGTCCTACCGCCTGACCCAGCCATAATATATAGATATATCTTCTCCGTAGGCATAATATATTGGTAATATATATATGCAAAGACATCCTCTCCGTGGGTACATGACAGCCACCACGGAAAGGGATTTCATATATCCCTTAAAAGTGCTTAGTGCTACAAAGAGGGGGTATACTCTCTATTTCGATCAATTCCCAATTGATCAGTGCAATGTGCAAATACATATTCGAGCGATTCAGTGATATCAATGTTCAATTCCTAGGTCCTACCGCCAGGCATAGAAATGATATAAAGGTGATGTAAAAATGATATAAGAATGCATATTCTGGAACTACACTACTTATTCATACCAATACTGGGTGCTAAACCATACTAAATACCTAAAAAATCTTAAAAATTTTAGAAAATCTTAAAAATCTATGACAGGTGAGGGATAGTGTCAAGAAGAGAGCAAATTAAAGTGCTCCATATTGTGGTTCTACAATATATCACATGGAAAGTGCATAATAAATAATCAAAAAATAGCCTAAATAAATATTTATATGAAGATCTCGTATCAAATATTACAAAGTATGGCGATAACAGTGCTTAATATACAATAAAGTGCAAACATGCTAATAAATATAAAGTGATTCCTCTCCTAAGATGTGTGTCCATGGTGAGAAGGTGCCTCTGTGTCCGGAAAGTGCAGCATGCCTCCAACTAAAGCCTAAAAATAATATATATATAGTTAAAAAGGTGCAGATAATAGTGACAATAAAACCGTATCAATCTAAAAACCATTTTAGTTCGAAGGCATTATTAAGGCCTCCAGGAGCTAGTGTATTATTTTCAAAAATGATTTCCATCTCTTTTTTAGCTAGTGGTTTCACCCCATTCTGTATCCTCCAATTCTGTTCAACCTTCTTTATACCTATCATTCTTTTAATAGATTTGATATTGCCCTGATGGACAGTTTTAAAATGGGCTGACAGGGGATGGTTCATACATCCCTTCTGAATGTTCCTTATATGCTCATTCCACCTTTCTCTGAGTTTACGTGTCATCCTCCCTATATACATGAGCGAACATTCACATTCTACCAGGTATATGCAGTTGGTGGAATTGCATGTTATGAATTCTTGTATCTTCTGTGTCCTTCCATCTCTATTTTTAAAAGCTGTGTATTTTGAAGTCTCACTCTTTATCCTCTTACAAATGGAGCATAGCCCACACTTATAAAAACCTTTACTTATGATGGTCGAGGGTTTCTTCTTATCTGTAGTATCACTTTTGACTAACAGATTCCTCAAATTCTGTGCCCTCCTATATATAAATCTAGGCTTCTGTTAAAATATCTTTAAGATCTGAATCATTATGTAAGAGACTCCAATATTTACGTACAATTTTCTCCCTTTCTTTATAGTTCTGACTATATTGTGAGATAAAGGCAGGGCCTTTCATTTTTATTTCTCTTTTAAGAGTCCTAACCTATCCTTTTTGCCAATTTGTTGCTGAGCTTCTTGTATCACTTTTTTCTTATATCCCTTCCTCAGAAGTTGTTTCCCCAGGAGATCACTATGTTCCTGAAATGTATCTTTTTTTGAACAGTTCCGTCTCATCCTTGTCATCTGACTTCTGGGGATAGTGTTTAGCCATCTAGGATGGTGGTCACTTTCTATTGGGATATATGAGTTAGCATCTGTTTTTTTCCTAAAGGTCTCAGTGGTCAATATACCTTCTTCATTCTTCATAGTTAGGTCCAGAAAGTCTATTTTCTCTCTACTAGTATTGAATGTCAGCTCCATATTGTATGGGTTCACATTTAAATTATCACTAAAATTCTTATTAAAAAGGTGCAGATAATAGTGGTAATAAAACCGTATCAATCTAAAAACCATTTTAGTTCGTAGGCATTATTAAGGCCTCCAGGGGCTAGTGTATTATTTTCAAAAATGATTTCCATCTCTTTTTTAGCTAGTAGTTTCACCCCATTCTGTATCCTCCAATTCTGTTCAACCTTCTTTATACCTATCATTCTTTTAATAGATTTGATATTGCCCTGATGGACAGTTTTAAAATGGGCTGACAGGGGATGGTTCATACATCCCTTCTGAATGTTCCTTATATGCTCATTCCACCTTTCTCTGAGTTTACGTGTCATCCTCCCTATATACATGAGCGAACATTCACATTCTACCAGGTATATGCAGTTGGTGGAATTGCATGTTATGAATTCTTGTATCTTCTGTGTCCTTCCATCTCTATTTTTAAAAGCTGTGTATTTTGAAGTCTCACTCTTTATCCTCTTACAAATGGAGCATAGCCCACACCTATAAAAACCTTTACTTATGATGGTCGAGGGTTTCTTCTAATCTGTAGTATCACTTTTGACTAACAGATTCCTCAAATTCTGTGCCCTCCTATATATAAATCTAGGCTTCTCTGTTAAAATATCTTTAAGATCTGAATCATTATGTAAGAGACTCCAATATTTACGTACAATTTTTTCCCTTTCTTTATAGTTCTGACTATATTGTGAGATAAAGGCAGGGCCTTTCATTTTTATTTCTCTTTTAAGAGTCCTAACCTATCCTTTTTGCCAATTTGTTGCTGAGCTTCTTGTATCACTTTTTTCTTATATCCCTTCCTCAGAAGTTGTTTCCCCAGGAGATCACTATGTTCCTGAAATGTATCTTATTTTGAACAGTTCTGTCTCATCCTTGTCATCTGACTTCTGGGGATAGTGTTTAGCCATCTAGGATGGTGGTCACTTTCTATTGGGATATATGAGTTAGCATCTGTTTTTTTCCTAAAGGTCTCAGTGGTCAATATACCTTCTTCATTCTTCATAGTTAGGTCCAGAAAGTCTATTTTCTCTCTACTAGTATTGAATGTCAGCTCCATATTGTATGGGTTCACATTTAAATTATCACTAAAATTCTTAAAAGACGTTAAATCCCCATTCCAAATTAAAAACACGTCATCAATATACCGAAAATAAGCCCTAAGATGTTTAACAGCCAGAGGATCCGTGGACCGCCACTGGGCCTCCCACCATGCCATAAAGATATTAGCGTAGCACGGTGCAAATTTCGTGCCCATGGCGGTCCCGGTCCTCTGTATATAACCCATGGCGGTCTGGGTCCTCTGTATATAAAACTCCCCATTAAAATTAAAGAAGTTATTGTTCAAAATGAATTGAATACCCTCTATGATAAAGGTCTTTACTCCCTCCTCATAATCAGACCGATTTAACATCCATTTAATTGCTTCAACCCCCTTTTCATGGTCAATAATCGTATACAGAGCCCTCACATCTGCTGTTCCCAATAGTGAGCCTTCTTCCCATTCTGTATCCTCCAGTATCCTTAGGATGTGACCTGTATCCTTAAGGTATGAATCTATTTTCTGTATAAGTGGTTGTAGGAGGTGGTCAATCATTTGAGATAAATTGGCTGTGACTGAATTCACTCCTGCCACGATCGGTCTCCCCGGGGGGTTAATCTCATCTTTATGGATCTTGTGGAGTATATAAAATAACGGGATAGAAGATTCTAAATCGACAAGGAAGTCCCTTTCTTTCTCTGATATAACTCTCTTTTCCACAAATTTTTTGATGAAGGTCCCTAGTTCCTTCTCTATCTTCTTGAGGGGATTTCCCTTCAACTTCTCATACGTCCCTCCTTCACTCAACAATCTGTAACATTCCTTATCATACTTTTCTTTTCCCATTATCACTATACTCCCCTCTTTGTCTGAGGGTTTAATTATGATCCCCTTATTCTCCTGTAATGACCTTATAGCCTCCCTCTCTATTTTTTTCAAGTTGTATTTGATCTTCTCTCTCTGTTCTACCTTCATCATGTTACGATTGGCCACTGGGGATTGCACCCACAGTGGGGAACCGCAGCGTGGTGTGCTGACTGGAACCCAGGTACTCTCCGGAACCCTCACACACAGTACACACAAGACCAGATATAAAGTAAGGCAAACAGGTTTATTGGTCAAGTACTGAATTCTCTCAATAGTAAGCAGCATATAAATATTACAAACTGCAATATCTGAACTTCCAAATAGGTGAGCACAGAGGTAAGTAATACACCCAGGGAAATACAACAGATATACTACGAATACTGAGATTAGTGCAATGTGCACTACAGGTCCCAGCAATACAGAGAAAAGTACAGATGGTAAGTACTGAGTGGAAGCAAGATGGAAAACTACCAAACACACTGCAAGATGTTATAACAGCGGAGCTTTAAAAAAATCTGCAGTGTTTCTCATGAAATGCATAATAACAGTATCAGAAAACATTAATAACTTTAGGGGTCGCCATTGGGGGGGACAGACGGGACTATTGTCCCGGGCCCGGACCTGATGGGGGCTCGCCGATACTTACCTTGCTCTGTAGCAGCAGGTATCGGCGGTATTCTACCGCTGATACTTACTGCTCAGAGCTATTCAGTAGCCGGCCAATGCGCAGAGAAGTTTTTCCCTGTGCGCCGGCCCGCTGTTAAAGCGTGTCTTCCGGGCCCTGCCCCTGCGTGAAGTCACCAATTATGTCAGCTAGGGGGCCGGGCACCACATTTGATGACGGCAACCCTGATAACTCTCACCCTAGGTTAGCATTGACCTGTGGGACAACTACCCATATTGGGCCAGATTCAGAACAACACTTTTACGTGAGTCCAAAATACGTCTGAAATACGTTATGTAGGCGGGTGTTTGTATGTAAAGTGTACAGTATGGGCGTGCTTAGCTGCGTAAATACGTGTTGCCCATACGTACGTGTGCGGATAATAGTTAAGGTAGGGTTTGGAAAACGGATCTCGGACAAAATACGTACATTCAAGGGGTGTGCTGAGGGGAGTGTATAGAAAGGACGTGCGCATAAATACGCTACGCGAGGAAACATATTGCAAGCAGAGTTCTGGATCTACCCAATTATGTTTAGTATGGAGGTATCCCCCTAAGCTCAAATAGCAGGAACCTGTTCCTACTTACTAGGATCCTCACAGGCGCACTTCACCCGTTCCAGGCCTGTAGCTGATCCTACACTGTCTCGTGATGGGGTTACTTCATATTCAGAGGATGAAAGTAGGAGAACTGGAAGCAGGAAGTGGCAGTTCCGTACACTGGACCACCGCAATCTTCACCCAACGTCGAGGGCAATCAATCATGCAGAGGGGGGGTTTGTCCACATATTTAAAGAGGCAGTGCTCCAATCGCAAGAGTATAGAAGACTCCTCCCCCAATGTCGGACACAGAAAGTTACAAGTTAATTACATAAAAGGACACAAATTTATTCAAACTTTAGAAATTTAGTTCAATAGATATCACATAAACTAAGTAAAACATCAATTTATATGTCTGAGAAGAAAAGGTGTTTGAATTATACAAAGAAAAGCAGTTTGAGGAAAACACGTTACAGATAGATGGCCGATAGTATTATGCACCGTTAGGTGCTAAAGTGAGTCAGATATCAAGATGAATTATAGCAGTGCAAACATGCATTACATATAAGGGGGAAATGGAGATAAATATCACAGGATCTTCAAAGCTCACCTAATCCAAAACCACATATGATGCATAGCTAATGGCATATATCCCTAATATTTGATAATTTTTTTTATTTTTTAAGGGTTCAATGGATATACCACAACCCTAAAAGACGTAGGACAATACACCTATCATGAGAACATTCAAAAGTAGCGAATACAACTTACAGAACATGTTGTCAGGTTCATGTTTAGAAACAAAAGGTCTCATTATAAGAATGGTCAATAATTGATACTCTCATTTAGGCCAAACGTTGTAGAAGAATTAAGTGTAAAAATCCACTTTAATTCTCTTTGGAGAAGCATTTTATTTACATCACCGCCATGCAAATTAATCCTGCATTTTTCAATTATACAAGCTGATAACCCCCGAAGAGTCAGCCTGATGATGTTTCATGAAATGGCGGGCGACCGGGGTTAGTTGTTTCATTTTCTATTTATCTGAGAAACAATTGCGCATGGTCCCAGCATGCTGTAGTAACCTGACACTAAAATTGCGGGTAGTTTTGCCCACATATTTTTTAGAGCAGGGGCAAGACAGACAATACACAACATTATTGGTACTGCATTTGTAAAATTTAAGGATCTTATCTTATGGACCTTGCCAAACCTGTCTTTGATACTTTTAGTCGGTGTCATATGTGTGCAGGCCTTACATCTGCCACATGGGTGTGACCCAGCAATTGATTTACTTTGTGTTCATCTGTATTCTTAATGACAATCCATACATAGTAGACTTACTTGGATAACGATGGACTAACATATAATGCAGGTTTTTTGCCCGTCTCCATGAGTTGTCTATCCTGGAGTCAAGTACATCTGCAAGATCATGGTCAGAACGCAATATATGAAGATGTCTATTAAATGTTTGTTTTAACAGATGTGACTCTTGGCAGAAATCTTATCTTATTCTTATTTAGATCATTTCTAGACATGTCTTTATTTTTAGGATGAATCAAAGCTTCCCGTTCAATGGTTTTAGAATGATTGTGTGATTTAGCTAAAAGTCAGAAACTGTATCCTCTCCTCTGGAGTTTGTTTTGCAATTCAGATGCCCTTTTCTCAAAGGTGACATTGGATGAACAATTCCGGCAAATGCGCAGGTACTCACCAGTAGGAATAGATTTAATGGTGTCAGGTGGATGGGCGCTACTACTGTGCAATATATTATTAGTGGAGGTTTTCTTATGATATAGCTCTGTAATGACACGTGCATGGTCATCAATGCGCATGGTAACATCTAAAAAACCTATTTGACATTTGTTCATCTCCATGGTAAACTTAAAATTGTATGGATTGTCATTAAGAATATGGATGAACAAAAGGAGCAGGTCCGGGTCACCCTGCCACAGGATGAGGACATCGTCGATGTACCGAAGCCACATGAGGACATGGATTTTAAAATCCTCATGGGCTTCGGTAAAAACGACCTCCTGCTCCCACCACCCAAGGAACAAGTTCACATAGGTGGGGGCACAGGCTGTCCCCATTGCTATGCCCCGGACCTACAGGTAGAAACTACCTTCAAAAAGAAAGTAGTTCTTGGTACAAACCACAAAAGTTTAATCAGAAAATCCCCAAAGTCACCACTGTTTCTCATGTCCAGAAAATACTTGGCAGCCGCCACACCTGCTTTATGATCAATGCTGGTGTACAGTGATTCGATATCGCCTGTCACCAGCATTGTATCTGGGCCAACCTGGAGGTCATCCAATTTACTCAGAAGGTCCAGTGTGTCTCCTAAATACGGCAGGAGGGCTAACACGAATGGTCTTAGATGAAAGTCCAAAAATTTGGACGCATTCTCAGTGAAAGAGCCCATCCTGGAAACAATGGGTCTTCCCTGGGGCCTTTGCATGTCCCTATGTAATTTGGGAAGTAAGTAGAGGGATGCAATTTTGGGATTCTCAACTTTCAAGAACAGATAGTCATGTTTGGAGAGAATGCGGTCATTTTTGGCAGTATCAATGATTTTGTTATCATTTCTAAGGAAATTCTCAGTGGGGTTAAAGAGAAGCTTGAGATAGCAAGTCTCCAGGGACCGGATTCACACTTCCGTTTTTCCGTGCGTATTTTTAGGTACGGTTGAACTGCGCATGCATAGTAGCTATTATTACGCAAGCTACATAGGATTTAGGCACGGAAATCCATTGCGACCGGATATGTAAATTGGATTTAGTGACATACGTATGGAGGGGCGTGGTTGTCCTACGTTCGTGCATAAATTAGTGAAAGTGGGTGGGGGAGGCATTCAAATGGACCAATATAGGCGCGGTTTGTACGGAAGGAAAATACGCATGTAACTACACGTAGAATTAAGGATGCCCTATGGAGGCGTAAGTCACCGAAAACACGTCCGTGTGAGGGGAGTGTCATGGGTGTTGCCTTGCCACGTACGTGCGTATAATTGCGTACTTTATACACACGCATCTGTGAATATAGTCGCTGGAGGACTGGAAGGTGAGTATGGGGGGCGATGCTTTCTTGGTCTAGCTGTTTTCAGGCCTGTTGGTGCAGTCTTTTTAGCTGATACAGTGTCACAAAACACAGGTGTTACAATATCAGGAAATGTCATTTCCTTACCTTTGGAGTCCTGTCTGCTTGTGTTTCTCCATTAAGACCTAGTTAGCTCAAGCATTCCCAGTGTTTTCTGTGACCTGTCTGACTTGGAGCTCCATAAAGCTACACTTGTCTGTTAATTAGTACACCCGTTGTCTAGAGGCTGGAACTCCAATTAACTGTGCTGTCCAAACCTTGGGGTAGATCCAGAACAAAGTACGCTTCATATTTACACACTTGGCGTAACTACACAAATTACGTACGTCATATGCTACATTACATTCGCTTGTGCCCAAACCACTCCCCTAAAACGTACGTACAAAGACAAACGTATAACAAGACGTAATTATGCGAGTTAGTACGTAACTACACTAACGTAGTTTTGTTTAACTTACTTCTGGATCTCACGTGTGTACAATCAAATGCACTTACAACAGATCCCCCTTGAAACTACGCAAACATAACTTTTTCAACTCTGCTCTTTAACACAGTGAAATCCCATTCCATTAAGTGACAACTTTGATATCAGATGAATCTATTACCATAATCAATTAGTCAATACTATTATGGGTAGGTGTAAATGTTTATAAAAATTTGACTTCTAAATGTCTTTTCAAATATGCTAGTATGTAGTATTATTTGCTTCATATGGAAAAACATTTTGGGCTCTATTTATAGAGCATTCTATAAATCTGGTTAACGATAGTCATCGCAGCGAGCCTGGACACTTTGTTTATCAGATTTATAGAGATGCGCGTTCCTTAAGCAGGACCTCGATGTCCTGCGATAGAAGGGGCAGCATCGTCGGCGCTTAATTCATTAATGAAGTTCCGACCAAGCAGTAAAATTGTGTCCCCCCCCCTTGATCCACTGAAGCAACAATGAAAAGATTAATAAGATTGAGTATATATATAT
>WWET01002007.1:71214-109020 GCA_011038615.1 Limnodynastes dumerilii
TATCTATTTTTATTTTGAAATTTACCAGTAGCTGCTGCATTTCCCACCCTAGGCTTATACTCGAGTCAATAAGTTTTCCCAGGTTTTTGTGTCAAAATTAGGTGCCTCGGCTTATATTCGGGTCGGCTTATACTCGAGTATATACGGTAAATCATTATTGTTGTCAAGATTGTTCTGATTTTAGTTCTTCCAAAAGATTTTAACAGTGGATTTAAATTTACAGTAAGGGGACGCTAATGGGCTGCCACGATATCCAGAAATCTGAGCGATGTCCCACGCTCTTACACAGATGTGCGGATACACTGCGGACAGGAAGCGCGATCAGAAGACAGAATCCATTCCATTAATATTAAATGCTATTATAAATACCAAAAACCTGATTTTCTATTGTAAACGTTTAAATAATTTTCTTTGTAGTTCAATACTGTATTTCATAATAAGGATAAATACTTTTATCAGTTTTATCAGTATCATTTGTTTATATTTTGGTGAGTTGAACTGACACAACATGAGCATCTGTATAGTACATAACTTACCATGTACAGTACGGTACCTCTGTGGAGAGCTACAAATCATTTCAGTGTTATGCTCCTTTTTACAAACTGCATTTTAGAAACATTGTAGAACAAAGTTAATGTTCCTTGAAAGTCATTTTCAGATAGTAGTATTATAATAGGAAGACATATCTCTCTTCCGGGGAAGAGATGATTCATATGACGATGTGAAGAAACATGATGTGCTTCAAACCAAATGTCTCTCATGGCACCCCTGCTGACACAACATTTTTCTAATTGAAATACTTTTAGCAGTGATACAGTCAATTGTCGAATTTGTGATTGTCACCCTAGCGAACGGAAGCCGGATGAAAACTGCTATCTAGGATAAACTTGAATGAATAGTATAGATGGAGGGCCGTATTCAGAGATCCGTTTTCACGGCGAGTTCCGTGTGTATTTTTAGGTACGTTTCAACTGCGCATACATAGTAACTTTTTTTTTACGTAGTATACGTAAGTGCCTCACGGACGGACTTGTGAATCGCACTTGGGTACATATGTCTGGATATGCGACGTAAAAATAAGCATGTGAAAATTTAAATAAAAATGGCCGGGAGAAGGCATTTAAATGAAGGTATGTGGGCGCGACTATCATGAATCGGAGCACACATACGCATGGAACTGCTCACGGAAAGTTACAAGTGGTCTATGGAGGCAGAAGTCACCGACAGCACGGCAGAGAGAGGGGAGTGTCATGGGTGTGAGGGGGTGTGGCCTGCACCGGCTGTGTGTATAATTGTGTACCAACATGGAAACGGATCTCTGAATACAGCCCAGAACCTGCAAGGGCATTAAGAACTTATTATTATCATCAGACAATTTTACATGTATGTTAAAAGCCAAACGCAACACATCTGGATACAGTATGAAAAATAGCATAGTATGAAAGATTTTTTATTTTTTTTTAAAAGGTACAAATATATTGTTTTCTTCTAACATGGTGCAGCATTGCTACATCTTTAAAAAAAACATGTCACTTAGATGCGCTATAAGGGCTACCACATTGAAAGGGTCAGAGGCGTTGGTAATGGAGGGAAAGGTGATCAGCTCATGAGAGGATGCAGTTGGCGTCTTGTAAGCATTATCGGTCATGACCTGATGAGATTCTGATGAGAGTCTGCATAACTGAAATGCAAATTCTTGAATATGCAGAAACATCAGTATTACTGGATCAGATCCAGAGTTTGAAAATAAAAGGAAAACAGGTAAAGACTTACACTCGGGTAGAACAATTTTTTGCTGTCCTAATTCTGCACATGTGCAGACCAACTACTGTCCAAGCATGTTTAAAATGGACAGCGGTTAAGCGATTAAGTGACTGCAGTGCATAAGTGCTGGAATGGAGAGTTTGAGTTGCCCCCCCCTCCCATTCAGAGGTCTACAGGCCCCCTGTTTGTGACAAGCTCAAGATAAGAGGCGAATAAAAAAAAAACACAAGAGACAAAAAAGAAGACGTTAATTAATGGAAATGGAAGGGTGGGTTTGGTACAGTGCATACTTATTTTAGTTGCATAAGTATCGCCGCCTGTGAACTTATGAGTTTCTGATGAGTCTGCATGACTGAAATGTAGACTCTCTGTTATGAAGAAAGATCAGGATCACTGGATGTCAGCTCCTCTTATTGGACCTGATTCACACTTAAGAACAAGTTAGGTTCTTAAATATACGCAACTAATAGCAAGGCAACTTCCTTGGCATGATCCCAGTTTTCAGGTTCTTAAGAGACTTACGAGTGCCATAGGGCTCCCTTAACTGTAGGTTCACATTTGTGTGCGTAGGGCATCTAATTACGATTGTGTCTGAATAACCGTGCCTCCTTTTGGTTATTTAAATGCCTTCCTCCACCCAGTCTTCGTATCTGCCGTGTTAATTATTCATGGCACGCCCCTTTAGGCGTAAGTAACTGCAAACCTAGAGACTTTAGGTACGTACTGTTGAATCACGCCATTTGCGTTCCCAAGCCTAATGTAAATAGCGTATAAAAGTTACGTATGCGCAGTATATACCTTCTTAAAAATACGCACCTAAAAACACAAACATTTTTATTATCAGCATCATTGAATTGAAAATAAGAGGAAAACAAGTGGAGTAAAATTAATTTTAATGTTTGTCTGCAGGGAGAATTCTATGCTTTTGCTTATGGCTAAGTTGTCAGCTTGTGTTTCTGAGTGCTGAATGCTATTCATAAACAACATTCTGTGTATGTGCAGCAGATGACCATAATGTGCTATAAGGGGCACTAGGTAAATGTAATATTATTTATGATTATTTGTTTTAGGTGAATTGTATTGTTTTTGCTTTATTTGAGTGCTGAGTGTTTTGGATGAGAGTTATATAGGAGGAGAGGAGGTAGAGACAGGAAGCGAAGAGAATGGTCACCTGTGAGAGAACTATGCTAGTGAGGAACATTGGGCCTGATAGAGACCTATGCCCGCCGGCGCTAGGACGGCGGGCGTAAGCGTAAGATCGGCTGAAAAGCCGATCTGCGCATGTGCCGGGCAGATGTTGCCCGGCGTCACTACGGCAATGCCCGATCATGGATTGGGCGTCCGTAGCAGCGCCGTAGGGACGCTGGAGGGGACGTCCCCCAGCGTCCCTATGTTCAGGTTTGTGTAGGTGGGTGGGGAGAGCTAGTTTAATGAGGGCGGGCTAGGCGGCCATACGCTCCTGTGCGATGTTGTAATTGGGTGAGAGTGTCTTACAGCGTTTAACAGCGGCACCCATTCATGTCTACTGTGTCTGTGTGACAGGCAGAGGCAGAGTGAAGCAGCGCCTCCCCCTGCTGTGTAATTATTGTATGATGGTGGAGTGACCTAAGGTCACATCAGCCTCATTCAAATCAGAGCCTGTCGCGGAGGAGAGCTGCAGCCGGAAGGAGGGAAGACTTCCAAGTTTAGTAATTATTGGAAATTGGAGACACATGATGAGGAATACTGGGAGCTGGAGAGACATAACGGGGGATACTGTGAGCTGAGGAGACATAATGGGGGAAACTAGGAGCTAGATACACATGACGGAGTATATTGGGAGCTGTATACACATGATGAAGGACACTGGCAGCTGGATACACTAGACAAGGGATACTGGAAGTTGGAGACATGATGTTGAATACTGGAAGCTGGAAGCACATGATGAGGGATACTGGGAGCTGGAGAGACATGATGGGAGATACTGGGAGCTATATACACTTGATAGGGGATATTGGAAGCTAGAGACACATGATAGGGGATACTGGGAACTGGAGAGACATAATGGGGGATACTGGGAGCTGGGAAGACATGATAAGGATTACTGGGAGCTAGAGAGACATGATGGGGGATACTAAAAGCTGGAGACACATGATTTAGTATATTGGGAGATGGATACACATGATGGGGGATACTGGAAGCTGGAGACATATGATGGGGAATACTGGGAGCTAGAGAGACATGATTGGGGATACTAGAAACTGGATACACATGAAGGATACTGAGAGCTGCAGAGACATGATGGGTGATTGTAGGAGCTGGAGACACATGATGGAGTATATTGGGAGCTGAATACACATGATTGGGGATACTGGGAGATGGATACACTTGATGGGGGTTACTGGAAGCTGGAGACACATGATGGAGAATACTGGGAGCTGGTGACACATGATTGGGGTATACTGGGAGCTGGAACACATGGTGGGGAATACTGTAAGCTGGAGACACATGATGGGGGATATTGGGAACTGGAGAGACATAATGGGGATACTGGGAAGACATGATGGGGACACTAGGAGCTATAGAGATATGATGGGGGAAACTGGGAGCTGGATACACATGATGAAGGATACTAGGAGCTGGGTAATATTAGGTGATGGATACACATGATGGAGTATATTGGGAGCTGAATACACAAGGTTGGGGATACTGGGAGCTGGATACACTTGATGGAGGTTTACTGGATGATGGAGACACAAGATGGGGAATTCTGGGAGCTGGAGAGACATAATAGGAGGATACTGGGAGCTACATACACTTGATGGGGATACTGGAAGCTAGAGACACATGATGGGGGATACTGGTAGCTGGGAAGACATGATGGGGGTTACTGGGAGCTAGAGAGCCATGATGGGGGATACTAAAAGCTGGAGACACATGATTTAGTATATTGGGAGATGGATACGCATGATGGGGGATACTGGAAGCTGGAGACACATGATGGGGAATACTGGGATCTGGAGACACATGATGGGGGATACTGGAAGCTGGGAAGACATGATGAGGAATACTGGGAGCTAGAGAGACATGATTGGGGATACTAGGAGCTGGATACGCATGAAGGATACTGAGAGCTACAGAGACATGATGGGTGATTGTAGAAGCTGGAGACACATTATTTAGTATATTGGGAGATGGATACGCATGATGGGGGATACTGGAAGCTGGAGACACATGATGGGGAATACTGGGATCTGGAGACACATGATGGGGGATACTGGGAGCTGGGAAGACATGATGGGGAATACTGGGAGCTGGAGACACATGATGGGGGATACTGGGAGCTGGGAAGACATGATGGGGTATCCTGGGAGCTAGAGAGACATGATTGGGGATACTAGGAACTGGATACACATGAAGGATACTGAGAGCTGCAGAGACATGATGGGTGATTGTAGGAGCTGGAGGCACATGGAGGGGAAAACTGTAAGCTGGTGACATGATGGGTGACTATGATTTGCTTTGTTTTATTGTGGTTACAAGAACACCATAGCACCAGCCCTGGTTAATATGCAAAGCACATAAAACCCAGCAGCATGAGCTTAGTATGATGAGTACATAACATTCAATATTTATGTAAAAAGAAATAAAAATTTTGTACATCCAGTCTTGAATAACTGTGTTTACAGATGCCAATATGATTGTTTTTTTCCCTAAAGGTATAAAAATGTTCCAAAATGCATATATTCTTGTTTACATTATTCCACAGCTTCTGCAAACAGAGAAGGCTCAGTCTCGCACACAGGAATTCATCAAGCAGAATTTATTTACTTTAAATATTTTTTCTTTCTCTGCCAGTAATAATATAGCCCTTGCACTCCTCTTGAAGAAGAGGTGATGACTATGATTTGCACTGTCCAAAATATGGCAGATGCATCACACAGTTTAAATTCATGGGTATGCTAAATAACGGAACAGCTCAACTTAGATTATGGTTACCAACATTGCCAATGTATATCAGGGAGATTGTGATCACAATATTAAGTCACTGCACCAAAGAAGTGAGTCCTGTGCCACCAGAGGGGTGTGGCTAGCTCCACTCATGGGTGTGCTTAACACTGCCAAGAAAATTACTTAACCTATAGCAGCAACCAAACTAGTCATAAGGGTCCTACACCCTTAAGAGAAAATTTGTCAAGGAAAATAAATAAAAGACTGGTTTTGTGGCTGCGCTGGTGTATATTGACCAAATATAACAGGAGTTCTATTTGAGTAACAAATAGATAACTAAATATAAAAATACTTCCAATAGTTGATTGATGGATAGACATAGTTCATGTATAGATAACTATTACTACAATTAAACAACTAATTGACTGGTGTGCCATGCAGTAATCAACATCAGCAGTCAGGAAGGTTTCAGCATCTCCATTAATATGCACATAAAAAAGAAGAATGAAGTAATAGATATAACTGATTTTAATTCAAACAAAAAGCACACATTAAAATTGCAGATGGAACACAGCCCTACAACAAAAGCCCATGATTCCTGTTCTTAACCAACAACCCAGGGGCTCCAGAGTCAGATCCCAAAACCCCTGAGTCCATGACACCGTCCGATCCACGTCTGATCCAACAGAAGTCACCCTGACCCGTTTCAAGAAAGCAATCCTCTTTTTCAAAATGGTGAAAAAAAAGAATTGCTTCCTCGAAACACATCAGCGGTGTCTTGTGTTGGACCAGACAGCAATCAGACTGTTACATTTCAGAAATGTCTGCAGAGACTCTAACGCTGTATTCCATCTGCGATACCCAGGACTCGCGCTTTCAGCCTTGGTCTCCTTGCAGTGTCTTATGACACCATGCACCTTTAGTAGGATCTTTCTATGTTATCCTTGCATCGATTTTAATGTGTGCTTTTGTTGGAAGTATTTTTATATATTTTTATATCTGTTTGTTACTCAAATAGAACTCCTGTTATATTTGGTCAATATACACCAGCACAGCCACAAAACTAGTCTTTTACTTCAGGTAGATCATCCACTCTTGATGGGGTCTCCCTGATAGTTGACAACTATGGTTTAGATATTTCACGAGAAGGTTGGTGTCATGGACTTCAGACGGGGATCGGACGGTGTCATAGACTTAGGGGTTTTCGGATCTGACTCTGGAGCCCCTGGGTTGTTGTTTGAGAATAGGAATCACTGGATTTTATTGTAGGGCTTGCTCATTGTCCGGTACCCAGGGAGGAGCACGAGGATTGAGACTAGCGACTATTAGGTAAGTATACACAAGGAGGAGGAGAGACATAAGGAGCAAGGCAAGAACAATTCAGAGAGTACCGACACCAGTTTAAGTTAAATAAATTTGCTTTAATTCTTGAATTTAATTTTGTTAGATTTAAGCAGAAAACTTAAGTTATGCAATATAATCAAGTTGTACTTCGAAAAATTGTTCTTTCCTCTTACACAAATAAAGAATATAAATGAAATGATTAAAACATTAACTTTTCCACATCAACAATCAACTTCCTACAAATCTTTTGCAACAGATGAATCTCTTTTCGCAATATAAAGTTTTTAAAGACAGTAACAATGATACATATTCATTTAACATTACAATTATCAATAAGAGTTATATTTAGACCCAGCAAATACACTATATATACAGAGTACAAGATGTAATTTGAAAGAATATTATACTTAAACTAACTTACTAACTAGATACTTAATATTAATTCCCTCTTAAACCTAATACATTATATTTCAGCTAAATTAAAGCTATGAGTCTATGTTGCTGCTTCATTTCCCCTGCTGTTCTCCAATCTCCGCTTCTCACCACTTCCACCTTCATTTTATTTCTTACTTATCACTAACTCTAAACTTTCTCCCGCTCCTGTTATTCCTTTTGCCACTACAACCGGCACTCTCCTAACGCTATTCCGTAGACATTCCTTGTCACTTCTCCCACTCTGCTCCGCTGTCACTCCCCTGTTTACCATCACAGTCAGTTTATCCCCGATCCGCTCTGTTGTTACTCCTTCCTTGTCACAATACGCTCCACTGACTTCCTTCAGCTCACCACCGATACTTTTCCTCACCACCACCGACTCTTCACTGCTGTCTCCTCAGCTCACCACTTATACTCTTCCTTACCACCAATACTTTTCCTCACCACCACGACTCTTCACTGCTGTCTCCTCAGCTCACCACTTATACTCTTCCTTACCACCAATACTTTTCCTCACCACCACCGACTCTTCACTGCTGTCTCCTCAGCTCACCACTTATACTCTTCCTCACCTCCGATACTTTTCCTCGGTCCAACGGTCGGTCTCCACACACTACCTTTTCCCCCCAGAACCATCTAGAAAAACTTCCCTTGCGCTATTTATCCCATCTTCCAACAGCTGACCATTGCTTAACAACGTCCCTCACGCCAACTTGTGCTCAGAACTGAGCACGAAACCCATGCTTTTTGCACAGTCTCGCAACGGCGTTAGAGCAGCATTATCACAGTAAATTGTAGAATGTGTGCCCCACTCTCCCAACCCCCAGGGGCACCATATGCGTATTTTCCCTCCTTAAGAGTAATTCCCCATTCGATAGTCTCCAGCTTCCCCTGATTATGCCTTACTTACCTTTGATGCCTTCCATCCATGTCTCTACTCCATGGTGTGTGCCATCTTCTCTGTGACACCGTCAGTGTCAATTGCATACCAAAAAGCATTCTGTTTCCTGCTATCGGCCTATGCAGCAGTTATACAGGAAATGGGTTTTGCTATTAACCGTTCTGTTTAACTGCTCCGGCGGCTGATAGCAGGCTCTTTTCAGCCAGGATTGTCAGCCCTGCTTCCCATTGTTTGATTGGACTGTAAAAGAAAAGCTTCTGAGCTGCATGCGGCCCACGGCCGCAAGTTTGACATGTCTGTGGTAAACAAAAAGAGAGGAGGATAAGTACCGCACAGACAAAAGAAAGGGGATATTGAAAGTAGTGCAACGTAAATTGTAGGGATTGACCGATTAAATTAGCCCTATATATAATATATGGGGGTGCTATCATGTGGCAATGTGAAGACAGAGAGAATAAGTCCACGCTGGTAACACAAGAGGGTGTTACTTCGTTAGACAAAAAAGGGCCACATTTCAGGATGCACACCTCATAATATACTAAAATATAACTTTTATTAATGTATAAAAAAAGAAATAAAGGGCAAAAACAAATAGATTAGCCAGCGAATATTAAGACAGTGTTAATAACCTACCTAAATGGTATACCTAAATTAGTGGTTATATATGAGTACATAACTCCTTGGATGAAAAAATGATGAAAAAACCCACCACAAAGTGTTCCTATAGAAAATAATTCACAGGTGAATTATAACAGAGGCTAACAGAGCAAAATCAATGAGAAAAAAGTGTCACAACATTGGCCAATGTCAAACATTCATTGGTCTGAAGCCTTTGATATTGAAGATGGGGAATAATATAAATTAAACCCGAACTCCTAAAATACAATTGGTGTACAATACAAGGGTAGTTATCAATAACTACAGGAATACATTGCATAACATGGGATTAATGCCAAGCCAGGGGTAGTGTACAGGGATAAAAAGTCATGGGTTCAAATACACATTATAACTTGACAGTTAATACTGATTATCACAGTAATGCCAGTCCTTTTGCAGGGTAGTCTCCAAGCTCCTAAATCATTCCCCACCGTCTCTATAATATTGAGACGATTAGGAAAAGTGATAGGATCATTCTAATGGAGCCCCTATCATCTTGAAAATAACAACAGAAAAATAAAAAAGCAAAACAATAAAGTTGCCTCACGGCAACGCTTCACTCCAATAAGGAGCACCTAGGAGTCCGAATACATTGCATAACATGGGATTAATGCCAATCCAGGGATAGTGTACAAGGATAAGAAGTCATGGGTTCAAATACATCTAGTAACTTGACAGTTAATACTGATATTCACAGTGATGCCAGTCCTTTTGCAGGGTAGTCTCCAAGCTCCTAAATCAATCCCCACCGTCTCTATAATATTGAGACGATTAGGAAAAGTGATAGGATCATTCTAATGGAGACCCTACCATCTTGAAAATAACAACAGAAAAATAAAAAAGCAAAACAATAAAGTTGCCTCACGGCAACGCTTCACTCCAATGAGGAGCACCTAAGAGTCCCTATATTAAAATATAGAACGATCTCACCAGTACTTGGTATAAGGTATGGACGGTGGAGAGGAGACTGGAGACAGACCCACGAGGCAATCAGATGGCAGCTGTGAGACGCCGACGCGCGTTTCGCTGCGGCTGTGTCAAGGCAAGGATCAGCTGAGAAAGCAGTCTTTTTAAAGGTATGCATGTGTCACTCACAAATACACGTGAGGGAAAGCAAGGGTGCTGATAGGTATTCCCTCAATGCTGATATCGAATCCTTATGTACCCTCAACCATGTAAACAGTACAACTATTAAAACATGGAGAAGATATAATATATTACATTCATGTAGTGGTAATCGATGTTATTGCTATAGCAGTAAGACACTATTCAGATATGTGTCTATAAGGAAAACATTCCATTAGTATATGATTTAAAAGCAACCTCGATTCCAGCTAACTAAGTGAATTCTGTAATAAGGATGATAAAATATTGTCAGCAGCATCCCTAAATGACATAAAACATGCACATGTAGTACCTCAAGGTCTCAAACAGATGTGTAGAAAACACACATACACAAACATACACACATACATATACATACATACATATATATATATATATACATATGTGCATCCCACACTGTGAGATCGCAGTAATTAGCATATGTCACAGGAGGTCGTGACTGTGAAGTGGAACTGTGCACTAGATTGAGTAATAGTACACTAATTTAACCACATAGTAGAGTGGCGAAAAGAGAGCAGATGGCATGAATACATATATTGACTTCATGAAAAACTGAAAGAAAATTTTTAATACTAAAAAACTAAATTAATAGATTTAGGGGGGGGGGAAGGGGAAAGGAAACAAAGCAACAGAGGGCATCTACGAGAGATGGGTTAGCAGACTTGATGAAAGTGGAATAAGTCTAGCTAGATGGGGGGAGGGGGGTTTTAATGCATTGTATCATTAATCACTCCAAAAAAGCCCCAAATTCATTCTTCTCATTTAATCCCTTTGGGAAAATCGTATCCATGAGAAAAATTAGGGAAGTTTCTTTCTGGAGGAGTTGTTTGACACTATCCCCACCTCTGATGTCCCTCTTAAGTTTCCACATTCCATAAATTCTTAGGCCTTCACTGGAGCTATGGTGGTCCTGCAAGAAGTGCCTGGCTACACTGGTCAGCATTTTGAATTTGTGGTAAAGTAACAAACAACAGTGGGGGCAGGGGCGTTTTAAGAAGTGAGGGGGCCCTGGTGCAGGATTTAATCATGAGCCCCTCCTTCCCTTACCTGAGACAGGACTGTCTCGATTCACATGCCAAAATGGGGCGGGGCTTGCAGCACAGTTAAGCCCCTTTTTCAGCCCGCGAATCCAGACAGTCCCACCGCAGGGGAAGGGGGACTAATTTGGCATCTATTTCTTCCCTCCGGAAGATCTTAGAGGAAAGAAATAGATGCTGAATGGCCCCACTTCCCCTGCCAACCCAGGGTTCAGGATGGATGCCACAGGGCCCCCTGTTCTGAGGGGCCCGTGTGCACTGCACACCCTGCACCCATTATAGATATGCCTATGAGTGGAGGTATCACAGCAAAAATGATAATAAAACAAACAAATTAATGTTGTTAAATAATTTTTTTTTTTTTATGTATAATTATAGGTTTTCATGGAATCTATGTTATTTATAATCTTAGTTAATAGGATGCATCCAGATACAGAGTAACAGAAGTAACAGAGGAACAAAAAACACTATTTCCCTTTATATGACGTTCATCTTATCCGCCTGGGTGCTTTCTTTGAAGAGCAGGATGTACTGTTTTTCTCAAGGTCGCTTGGCCTATTCTTGGAGCCCTGTAGATTAGACTAGGCTAAATATCCTTGTTTGACTTTATAGCAGCAAGTATTCTGAACACTGTGTAAGGGTTAATACAATTAGATTATGAAAGCATCCCAAAACAAAAGGTACAGCCTCAATGGAATTAATTAGATTTTATTCATGTACATAGAGTCTTGTTTTGCTACAATTTTGTGAATGTCATCTTTTAAATTAGATGCAACCCCTCAGAAGATTGATTTCATAACTCAGCTCTGAAAATATATGACTCAACTGATGTAATACAATGCGACATGATGAAACAAGGCTGGGCACAGAGGATTTGAACCATAAGACTTCACTGCAGAAGACTATCCATGACTACACACCACCCAGGGACCGGGAGACGTGAATACAACTTGAGTAACAGAAATATACTGTAAGCTCCATACTTAAGTGGGCCTTTAACCAAACTCATTTAAGTCTTGTTATTAATTATGGGCCTTATCCAGGCCCTAAAATATAAATAATAATATAATAATCTTCCATTGGAAAATCAAAAATGCGTGAATGCAAATGTCACTCTGGATCGGTGTGCAAGTATGGCAGTTTGTGTACAGACACAAAACAGTCAAGTACAATACAAATAATCTTCTTCCCGGTGATCCAAAAGCAAGTGCAAAGTAGTTCACTGTTATGTATAATTGAAAGGTTGGTTATGTTTCATGTAAGCACAAGTGCAAATGTACTAAAAACATAGGAACGCCTCCAATATTGCGCTAGGATTGGAAACGCCAATTTTTATGATTACACATGTGCTGTGATTACTGTTTGGTTGCGCAGATCCGGACATCCTTACCTTTTGTAGTTCCATGAGTTTCCGATGGTGTGAGTGCTAGCAGGAACAGCCCCAGAGACTTCCAGTTTTGATGTGGTCAGATAACTGACCAAATGATTGATGGGTATAATAAGATACTATTGGGTGCCACTGTCAGGATAATATTTATTCATGTACCATTTGTAATAACTACTGCATTGTATGTGTCGTAGTTTTGTTAATAAAGTTTTTTTTTTATAATAACACAATGTGACCTATCTTGACATACAATGAATGACACTTCCTAGAGCTTCTGATTGAGGAGGCAGGTTGCACCTATACATAAGTGGGTGTGTTTTAGTATTACAATGCATTGTATAGGTGTGCGCTCACTCAGGGCAATGATCCAGACTTCCAAACCGCCACTATCAAATATATTTACTGTCAAGTATGAAAAGGAAATTGAAGAAGACAAGCTAGGCACATCTAGTGCTCTATAGCTTTTATATTAGGAGGAGCTAAATGAATCAGAGAATTAGACATACGGGAATGAGGTATGAGGTTTAGGACATTACAGAGCAACATCTTTAAAAAATGTGATTCTCCATTTACCTCTGTTGGGCTTATAAATAAAAGTATAATCATTTAAAGTCCAGAGTCAGAAAAACTTTAAATAAGCCAAAGAGGAAGTAGAATCATTTTAATCAGAAGAAATACTTTACAATGAGATATTGTAAAATACAACGTTATCTAGATATTTATATATAGTAATCTTTCTTAACCTTCATTGATAATACATGGCACCTTCTTCTGGTCTTGCAGACAGTCAACAAAAAAATTACCAGTTATGAACCACTAGTATTAATGGACTGGAGTGGGGACAAGATTAATACTAAATGAAATAGTAAAAATAGGTATTGGTACAAATATCCTACGCTGTACTATATTAGGAACTGTGAACTTTTACTTACACATCAGTCTAGATTATCTGTAGATCTTCAACTTTGGAGGGAACATTGAGTTAAGATAAACATGTTCCTTAAGCAACTTTCAAAGTAGAAAATAACATATCTCTTTATTTCATGTAGCAGAATGAACATCTGTTAATGTGGACTCATAATGAGCTTCTGAAAGGTACACTGTCTGTGACCTTTAATTAGCAGTTAGGTTTGTGCATTACTGAGAGTACTGTATGTCTTTTTAACATACCTTCTGTCCATAAAGAGAATTTTAAGTGTTCCAGTACTTTCCATAGAAACTTTTGCATATCTTATTAAACTGCTAGAAATATACTATTCCTATTGACATGCTGTATAGGGAACGGTAAAGTAAAGTAAATATTTAAACACATTTTTCTACCTTTATAATAATGAGCTACTCATTATTCATTACCATTTAATGGGTGATATTGTCAGTTGTACAGATCCACCCACATTAGTCCTATTATTGGTGATACGGTAATTATTAGAACATACTCTTCATAGGGTAATCATCATGGGAGCAGTTTATGTCATAATATGAATGGGGCCATGCCTTTTGGGGCTTGCTTATCACCTGAATAAAGCTAGACTGCGACAAAGATGGCAATGCTTTCTAATTTGGCCACATGTACCAATAGTAAGAGCTGAAACTATGTTGTGCTAATGCTATAAGTGTCTGTTGGTTTTTATCTGTCAGGAGATGGTCACAAAGCACTTAATGCGAGTACAGAATGGGATGCAGTTGCTGGTCCTAGTGGCCCTATTTTAAATATGATTCTGCCGCCAGCTGAAAAGTGGTTAAATTATGTTTGGAATAATCACCATTGAGAAAATTGCTATTGGAAATGGGAACCAATTTCTACATGTTTGTAGCAAAACAGCTGGGGCAGCTGCAGCGGGACTGAGGATAGGGATAGGGCTCAGGCTGTGGTGGCTGCTGTGGGGCTAAAAGAGTGTTAGGGTTAAAGCAAGGTTAAGGTTAAGGTTAAGGGAAAGCTTTTTTTGAAACAGAAAAATAGACCATCAAACCAGCAAACCACAACACACAGAATCCAGCAATGGCCATCAAAAACTTATGTCTTATAGCTCAAGAATTTAAAGGCTTGTGAGAGGCCTGGAGGTCACAAAGGGATTTAAATGAACGTGGCCTGATCCTTGGATCCTGAGGTAAGTAAGTCAAATATTTATAGATCTGTTTTTTAACGCACATTATCCATCATGCACATAGTACAATGCATAGGTCAGTAGAGAAAATACGGACTGTTGGACTATGTTTTGACTACATTACCAACATATATGTGTGCACTATGAAAAGGAATCATGGCACACAGGGCTGACCTTATCACAACTGTTTGGGTAAGCGAGGATGAATTTTAGAGTCTCATGGAATAATCTATATTCTACTGTATAAAAAGTTTCATTTTTTACTCCCAATTTAACACCATCAAAAGATAAATGCAAATATATATTACACACAAATACATTTACATCCATTTTTAAAACCGTATAATTTGTTAAAAGGACATAGGACCGGGTCCAGACCCCCGCATGCCCCGTCACATCCCTCTCTCGTGCGGGCTTTATGGCAGTTTACGCTGCCATAAGCCTGCTTTAAGTCCATGATGCGGATCAGCGATCCGTACAACCGATGATCTGCACCAGTATGGAAGCCCCCTCCCATACTGTGCAAGTACCATGCTTCCCCTCACTCACTTCAGCGGGCGGAGGGGAAGTACAGCCCATTTGCTACGAATCATGCTACGCTAGGGTTACTATCTTAACTCTAGCGTAACATCTGGAGGGCGCATGTGCCCCCAGTCAATCAGGCCACTTGCGTGCGTAATTGATCTCACATTTTCAGGTCTGGATCCGGCCCACAGTCTCCAGAATGATTTAAGTTAATAGAATAACAAAGTACCTCCTATATCCTATGATCATTTTGTATGCTCACACACACACACACAAACACACACACACACACAGTTACAGAAGAGGGTGCATAAGTCACAAACAGTGTTAGGCAGTATGTATTTATATGATTTTTCAGATAAACAGTGACATAATAAATTATTTATTGATTGATTAAAAGATTTTCATATAGTGCCATCATATTACTTCGCACTTTACAATTTACACTTTACAATTTTAACAATCATTGTAAAACAAGACTGGGTAAAGAACAAACAGACTGGTAAACTATCCCTATATGTTTTCATGTTTTCTAAACTCCTCAGGATGGGCGGTCAGAGGGAGTGATTGGTTTCCCCTTCCCAAATGTGCATTTGTACATTGTACCAGGGGTGAGCAGGGGCTACGCGTATAAAAATTTGATCGTTAAAGCTTGCAAATGACTTTCCATTTTATAGCTTAAGCTTTGGTAGATGCCAAAACAAAATGCGCTTTTACCTCCCCAATGTAAAAATGTTCTGATGCCCCTGCATAAACTACTTGGATAACCTCAGTATAATAAAATATGCAGATATTTAATATAAACATCTACAAACTATTTAAAAAATATACAGTATTAAATTACAGGATAGGAGAATGTTTTACATTCAGCAGCTATAAACTCTGCTCCAAGCCAATGAATTGAATTTATATTACAAGGCGCTGTGTACAGATCTCTAAGCAATGAGGTATGAGAAAAGCACATTGTATGCTGTATAAAGAAGATGTGTTGTACGATTGGTTAAAAAAAATGACAATTTATAAATATTATAGTTTTACAGTTTTCAATTGCACCTGAAAATCATGAATCAACAACTAAGATGTTCTCCAAGACGCTTTCTCCCTCTCTCCTCTTATAATTTTACATGGTTGAGCCCCTCAAACTTATTTCTAAACATGTCGTTCATGTTTATGTAAAAGCTGTAAAGTAAAGTAAAAAATTGATATCTTTGTTTAGGAAACGTTTGGAAATGTATCTGACACCCTTTCACATCACCTGTTTGGCTTTGTCTCCACACTTCTCCTCTCTTTTAGCGCCTAAACACATTTTATTCCGTGTCTATTGTTTTTAGGGTGTTGGTGGTACCCCTGTGTTTTTTGGGCTGCTTGTAGTTTTTTATAGAGGAGCGCCTTCTCCATCCTACTATATTATTACCCTTTCACATCACCACCAAATACCCGGGATTTTCGCAAAAAACCTGGGTCTCAGCAAAATCCCGGGTATTTGATGTTGAGGTGAAAGGGTCACTTCTGGTCCACCCGGGTAGACAGACCCGGGATTTCAACCCCGGCAAAAAGAAGGGTTTTTCCTGGGTCCAACCCGGGAAGGGTGGCAATGTGAATGGTCCACCGGGTATTTGAGTACTTAAAAGGTGTCTTTTTTTTAAACATGGTATTTCTTTTCCCGGAAAAGCCCGGGTTTTTAGACCCGGGTTTTTCACATTTGGTGATGTGAAAGGGGTATGAATATGACAGCACACACAGAAGCCATATATCTACTATGCCTGTCTCACCTTTGAACAAGCCGCCTTCTTCCCAGACCTATCTCTCTAGTAAGGATATCATTTCACTTCACCTCTAGGTGCTTGTATTTAAATGAAGAAAGCTTTGAAAAGACCATTGTTAAGTATTTTTAGGTAAGCACTGCATGTTTATTGTAATTTACTTTCATTTTCTTCTATTTATTTTCAACAAATGTAGCTGTCAGAAAGGACAACACGAGGATTCCCTCCCTCTCTCGCCTTTTATTCCTCGTACATAAAGGAGTCTTTGAACTGAAAATTGCATAAAACATAATAATGGCTGCATAATGCAGATGAGATAGAAATCCAACTATGCTGGATAACATTAGCCCTGAACACACTACTTCTCTATGTACCAATGCATGTCACACAAATTTGATGGGAACCAGATACTATCTCAAAATTGAGCCTGTACTTATTATATAAGGTAAGTCATTTAAAGAAACCATCATTAAATTTACTCAGCAGTGTTTTTATTTTATATATATATATATGTATATTATCTGGTATATCATTTCCATATGGACAGGTTGCAGCCATCTAGGTTTCCAGGTGGGCAGGAATTATTGTTATTTCTGTTATTATTTCTGTACCTTTATCCTGTTGGTCAACTTTATCAACTGGCTTAAGTAATTATGTAAGGTTTATAGTTGAATAATGAATGCAACCCTTGACATTTTTGTAATTGGTCTATGAAGGATGGTTCCTACTTGGCTTGTCAGCTTTCCTTTTTCAAACATCAATTTCTGAATGCCTACTCGGTTGATGTCTTTATTGCAGTTTTTATATTCTTTGTTCCTACCTGTTTCATTATTTTGCAGTGACTTTGTATTTATTTTTCTGGTTACAATAATAACATGTTTGAAAAGAATCCTTATGTATACATAGTTTAATCAATTTTAAAGTGCTGTTAGATTGTCTTCTCATTTTGAGTCGGTCTGATGATAGTTAAATCAAACTATGTTATACATTTTGGAATAGTGTTTAACAAATTATTAGTGTGCTAATGCCTCTAGATTTAAATGATGTCTACTTTTCATGGCTTTAATTTTTTTTGTCATCAAATATACAATGTATTTTTGAGCTTTATTAAAAATAATAATAATAATAATAATAATATAATATTGTTATTATTATTTAATAATTTGTGACATATTAGAATATACTCTGTATATACATTTTAAGATTTATAAAAGTATTATGTTTTGCCCCAAAACAAAAACATAAAATGTGATAAATTTGGCCTACAAAAGCTCATCAAAAGAGATCATTACAAACATTTTCCTGTTCATAGGTCACTAAAAACCTTTTATCTGTATTGGGAGCAGTTAAAAAAATATAAACCCTCTTGATATGGTTAAATTAAATAAGCAAACTTAAAAATAAGGAATTTATATATGTCGTATAACTTTAATTTAATTATATATCCTTAATATAGAATAAAGTTGTTTTATCATCACACACTACCCTTGAGAAGATAGGATATAGCGCTGCTATACATTTACCAGAACTATTACTGTTTTTTTCCAGTGACAAACTTTAATACAGACTCTGTAACTTATTAATAAATAATAATTGTAATGCAATGGAAAATCCTGGTTATTCTGATGGTGTGATGCTCAGTATTTGCATATGGAGCATAAGTTTTTTCCATCACATTTAAGAGCTTTAAATTTTATTTTCGAACTACAAAACTAAAAATGCAATGCAAGTAATTCATTATAAAACAATAAGAAAACTGATAGATATAAATTTGCTAAGATACACTTCTGGTGTAATCAGTTTGGACAGTGAGGTCTCACAGTTAATTAATAGGTGTGTACTATGCTATATATTTGTCCAGGGATATACCTACATATAGCCAGGGCTACTGGCATATAAGTGGATGGGGGATGAGACCACAAAAGGCCCCACATGCATTGTGGTTGCATGGCATGCAGGTTTCTGATCACTTTGGGCATGGGTGGGTAGAAAGCTATTCTATACATGCGTAGCATTAAAGCACACCAAGCACCTCCACACACTCTCCTCCGAGCCCCATAGTGATTCACTCAATCTATTAGCCATAAAAATGAATAATAAAGATAATTAATAAAATCAAATAATAAAATGAATAATTTTACTAAATATAATAACGTGCATTCCTCTTTATTATCAAAATCCTATTTTAATTACTAAAAACATCGGACCGTGTTCACAGTTAAGAGTGAGTTAGGTGGAGACAGATCCGCACCTAACTCACTCGTCCTGCTCCAAACCCGCCCCCCTCGTGTTTAGGTATCTAATGGCACTTAAGAGTGCCATAGAGCTACATTATCTTACCGTGCGTAGTTTCCTTCTTAAAAAGGAAACTATGCACGGATAAAGGTTCTCCACGCCCTCCCCCGCCTAATTTACATCCCTCCTCCCACCCATCTCCTTGGCGCGCCTCCTCCTGCCTACTCTTCTATGTGCGGTCTTTACGTAGTCAATCTGCGTACCTAAATGGTGCATAGATTGTGTAAATGAGGTACTACACATACATAGTAGCTCATTTCTTAATTCACTTCACTTAAGAAGTGAAGCTTCTTAAGCGTGAATCAGGTCCGTCATTTGTAAATGTTACAAAACACTAAATAGCAATACAGGCCTATTACATCTACTCCTCTTCCATTGCCTATACTGCATAGCTTCCCTCTTCCTAAACCCATGAATAACTAGAATGAACAAACATATGGCAAATATCTATAACTATTCCTCTCTAAAAAAAACTACAAATGAGACAGCTCTGTGTATCTGCCTTAAATGTAACATAATTAGGTCATCTGTCTCTTGTGTGATGAATAGTAATTAAAATTCCATAGATGTGCACTGAAATGTTAGTTTATTTTAAAGAACTTACAGAAATAAAGGGGAAAATAACAGTGACAGGTATATGGATGACTTGGAAACCTAGGGGGGAAGTGTTGGAGGATTACTTATGGCTGTGCTTGTTTACTTTCTCCAAACTGATAGATGGATTGTAGGCTATAGTAATATATGTGGCAGTTTTTCCAAGCTTCTAGATTGGATGCCATGAATCTTTCAAAGTAATAAACTAGGGCAAAAGAGGGGTTACCTTGTAGAGTGTTATTTAACAAAATCTATGTTTTGTTATAATGCTTATTGCTTTCATACAGTTTCTACTGGCAAACTAAAGGTGCCAGTGAAACACAGACCCTCCAACATGACCCATTCCATTAGGAACAATTTAAACTGCTCCTGAGCTTCCAACTGTCACTCACCTGGTTTAAATGACTTAACAGATATTTACAAAACTATTTGTCTCTCCAACAAAGGAGGTTACCATAGTAACTGACAGTTGAAAACTGAGGAGCAGAGTATTTTGTACCTAATGGAATGGGTCATGTTGGAGGGTATAGGAACATAGATTCCAGGTCATGATAGTACTTTCTTGTTTCTCAAGAACAAACACCAAATACAACCATGGACTGCAACTCTGGAAAACCTAGTAGTTACACAAGTCTTAGGGCTAGACTTTCTAAACTGCAGAAAAGAAAAAATGGAGATGTTGCCCATAGCAACCAATCAGATTGTAGCTGAAATTCTGTAGTATGGAATAGGAGAGCTAGAATCTCATTGGTTGCTACAGGCATCATATTCCAACTGATTCATATTCCACATGTTGTAAGTGATTGGTGCATTTACTATGAAATAAAAACGATTGCCACTATTGAAAATAATTTTTGCAATCAAATAGTATCATTGTAATAAAATGAAATGTCCATCATCACTTGTTCCTTAATAGTAAGGGGGTATATATTTCACATTTGACCCCTTGATGATGTTCCTTTACAATTTGATCTAATTCAGCATTTGACATTTTGTGTACAAATTAGACCTCTTACTTATGGGTTCTGATCCAGAGCTGAATGTATGCTCGATCGTGTATAATTTCTCTGCGTTCCTTCGCACTTACATGCCGAAAAATGTGGCCACCATTATGAACCAGACCCAAAGGCAACTCAGTGCATGACGGCTTGCATTTGGAAGGGTGTTATTCATGGGAAAAAAGGGGTGGAGGGACATAGTTAATGTACAGTGAGGGCAACTGCACCCAATCCAGGTCTGAATGTAGCTGTCATTAGTGCAGTTTACAAAACATCTGTTCCAGCCACAGGTCATGTCTAAGTCCACTTAGCTGCTGACAGCTGACCCTCCACAACCTATTTGCATGAGCATTTATCCTTCTGAACACAATACAAAATACAAAACAAAATGTATGTATAAATGTAACATTTTAAAAATCAATAAATAAGTATAAAAAAAATTTTTTTTAGAATTTGAAAACTTATTTTTTTTCCCAAGACTTGTTACTTCAATGCTTGCACAAAGCATATGCACGATTTACATTATACAGTAAAGTTTTTTATTCCACATTGCATTGCAGGGAAAGAATATGTATCTAGGAATTAGCTTTTGCAATCTGCGTCTTTGTGTCGTTGTCTAGAGCTGCAGTTGAGTGTGGATATTGCATAGAAAGCACCCCATCTAAGGGTGTGCAATAAGGGTTGCCTCCCAGGGTAAAAATCTTTAGTGGCATGTCTGTAAGTTAATATCTACGGCTAAATTGGTTATTAATATATCGTAGGAGGTGCCATTTTTTATTTTTTCTCCAGGCGTTAAAAGTTCTAGCTATGGATCATTGTGTAGGCTTTGCATTGTTTGTGTTTGCAAATACGAGTTTTTGCATTCAGGTCTGTATCAGGCCTATGATGTCTCAGATAATGTTAATATAAAGATACACTATAAGTTACAACAACTAAAAAAAAGGACAGTCCCTATAACAATTGATTAAAACAAAGTTTATTTGCAGAGTAATAAGCATATGATATAATAATATTGCTAAGAACATACAATGGCACAGAATGACATAATTACATGACCCCATACTTGAATACAGATTTGTCCTCTCTATATGGATGCGGCTTTGTTGCTGATTTAATGACATATTAATATATTAGCACCAGATGCAAGGCATGACGTACTGTTTATGTTGTTTGAACTCTTCCAGGCAAACCACATCCCTGCTTGACTCCATTTATGAGCTACATAACACTGAACCTGAAAATACATTGGCAATATTATTAAAACAAATTAGCAAGCCTTCCAACTCCTTCATTAAAATTGCATTAGGTTTTCTCACATAAGTGTGTTAATGCACATGAGGTCTATAACACTTAGGCAAATGCAAACGTGAACAAAAAGGGACTGATAAGAAACTTAGAATCCTTTTTATAAACTACAAGAAAAAAAGAGTATTCTAAATAATTGACATAAATATATTGTCTAGGCTGCAAATAAATAAAATGTGATTTGTATGTAATTATGCAGGGAATCACTACCAGTGATCCCGTATAGGGACTCTAACAGCATAGGTTGTAAATCTACAACATCATGAGATATAAGTTACACATGCTTGCATTTTATTTACAGTACTTGCTCAGTTTAATATTGTTTCTGTCCATAAATTCTCTGAGATACCCATTTGGGGCTCCCAGTACATTTCATCCTGAAATAAAGAGTGTTAGAATAGTGCTGGTTAACATTTACTTAATTGCAATGGGGAACTAACCTGATCATAAACTAGTTTAATTAAAAATATTGCATGAATAATGCTAATAGGCTGTAACTCATAGCAGGAATTAGAAGTTGTGTTTGTTAGTATAAACATTAATATAATAAATGTAATAAAATATAAGTTACCTTTTAACCATCCCCTCTTAGATGGGAAAAGTGATGGTATGGCATACCCCCGTATACACCCTCACTTCAAGCCCTGTGACCAATAGTAAAAACATGCATCAGATCCACACTGCTGGTCTACTAAGCTAAACTGTTCATGGGCTTTTAGTGGTTGTAGTCTTGCTTCTGATACAACATAATACCCAAACATTTTTTTTTAAATCTTTATTTATAATTTTGACAAGATTTCCAAGCAAAAAATAAACAGGGTATTTGAGTTACATCACATTTCAGCAATGTTAATACATCAATCAGGTGAGCAGCCGATCACAGGGCACATGTTATGCATCCAAAAATATTTAGGTTTATTTATGCAAGGAAGAACGTCTAATAAGTTGAAAAGACATACAAAACAGACGAGGGTAGGGAAAAAGGGAAGGAATTTGTGAGCAAGACCTGACGTGAAGTGACCCCTTGGCACCTTATTAGATCCACCTACACTAGTGCCTATACCGGCATTACAGGACCTATTACCTCATAACCGTTAGGTACTCCGGTGTCAGTCGGAATTCCAGCCAGCGGAACCAGACAGCTACGTATGTTTGATATCTCGTGGGGGCAGGCAGCAATACCCAAACATTTGAGCCACCATGCCTCCCAGATAGTGTGTAGCAACCAAGGTCCGGATTCACAGTTACGTGCGTTGTTTTAAGAGCTACTACGCAAGCGTATCTAAAGACCGCACTTACACAATCTACGTACAGAAATAATACGTAGATAGGTAAATAAGCTACTACTCGTGCGTGGCAGCTCAATTCTTAAAACAACGTACGTAAGACGAAAACTACGTAACTGTGAATCCGGACTCAAATCTCATAATATGACTTTATCGGAATTATGACTGCTAGCCCCTTATATCTAGCATGATATTCTTCACTTGGCTACAACTGCTCAGTCTTAGGCTCATTGGATGCTACGTTTCTTTAATGCTGTTGGTTTGATCTTTCACAAAATACATGAGACTGTTGCCATCTGCATACTCTACTTCAGAGGCAAAATTCACTGGGGAAATAATGTAAACTGAAGCCATTAGATTCGGATGCCAAAAAATCAGATTTTAACCAACTAATTCCCCATATTTTATGCTGCCGTTATTTACTTTATCCATAAAACATTCTCAAAAGGGCTCCCTGTATAGGAAAAATAAATGATTAAATAAAAAATGTAATTATTATTTAAGTATAATTAATTTCAATAAATGTGATAGGGTAAAAGTGTTACAACAAGCATATGAAATGGGAATGTGGGGATATAAAAATGCATTGCCCATTGTCTTCCTTCATATAACTGTAAAATGAAATGATCAGCAAGTATGGAAAATTAAGTCCTGTATCTTTTTCATACATTCCAATTGCTCCAATTTTCAGAGCACCCACAACCTGTATCCACTCACCATGATGTGTGGTTGGCACTGTTGACTGTTTTCCTGAGTGCATGTCATACTGGTCACAACTCAAGAGCACATATTAGGCCGTACATCCCTCTCTTCTGCTATGTTACTGTGGGAACCTGCTGCCCAGAATGTGATCCCCTTTTGTAAAGGATGTAGTCAGTTACGTCCATTGCAAAATGGCATCATTTTTGTACACATGCTAAACCTCTGGCAATTGAGCAGTATAATGAAACAAATTTGTACCCCTAAAATATTTAAAATCCTCCTGATATACAGTAGATAATCAGTTCAGTTCTATCATTTACTGTATGTAACACGTCCCCTCCTCCAACCTCTACTTATTTTTATAAAAAAAATTTAGGTTACATCAATTTCTCCTATACAAGCGCTTATCTTTGGGAAAAGTTACATCACCCTGGACTGTAAAGGTTCAAAGAAGAAAGCTCTGGGCCCAGGTCACTTAATAAGCAATTTTTACATAGAGTTAATGGAGGAGCTTGCCACAAGACTTACCAAAATGTTTACTGTGGTTGGTAGTTGAGCTAATTTCCTCCTGGGATGCTTGGGGCCCAGGATGTCATCATAAGCAAGGTTAAAACAGAATAATTGCTCAACAGAACGTGGAAATTACATTATATGCTTCTCTTATTGAAGTTAGACTTAAGTCGCTAACCTGTGTCTTCATCACCTCCTCATCATCATGGGATACCTTTTAGAAGAGTTATAAAACATATACATTTCTGAATATGAAGACATTTTAAATTTCTTTGATGCAGAAAAAGCCTTTGATCATCTTCACTAGGCATATATTAGAGAAGTCCAACTTACATTTTTATTAGATCGCCAGATTCTCGATTCTAAATGGACATATATATGTGTTTATACTACCACATACGCAAGAGTTTGTCTGACAGACACTTTTTCCATAATGAATGGCACAAGGTAGGTGTCACTGGGGTGTGGGTCTGCGGTCACAGCGGCCTTTTTGTGAAAGGACCATTTTCTACCAGCCATTTTTGAGCTGGCTCTGAAATCGATTGCTCCTGCCCTGCCGAAGGCAAGCAATAGCAAATCACAAGCATGAATCCACAGCAGCGAGTGGTAAGTATTTACCCAACCCCAACCCTTATCCTAATCCTTACCCTAACCCTCCCCTTTCATTAACCTAGCCCTAACCGCAGGCTGACCCTAATACTCCCTTCCCCGCAGCCTAACCCTAAAACTCCCTTCCTCACACAGCCTGCCCCCAAGACTCTATTCCCCGCAGCTTGACCCTAAGACTCCCTTCCCTGCAGCCTAACCCTAAGACTCCCCTTACTGCAGTCTGACCCTAAGACTCCCTAGACCAGTTATGGCTAACCTGTGACACTCCAGCTGTTGTGAAACTACAATTCCCATCATGCTTTGTCAGGTATCCGCCATGTTTTTGCAGTAAAGGCATGCTGGGACTCATTGTTTCACAACACCTGGAGTGTTACAGGTTAACCAACACTGCCCTAGACTCCCCTTTTACACTAACATTCGGTGCGATGAGTCTTCAGAAGGTGTGTCACGGTTCTTCCGTCAGGTGCACAGGGTTTCGGAAAGCCAATGCATGGGTAAGTATGCCAAAAATTTTATTTGGCATACTTACCCATTCATTATGAAAACCTTGTAATTAGCGATATTTTTGAAAAATACAGACTGACGAATAATGATCTTTCGCTTGTCTGTATCTCGGAAATATTTTCATTTTGTATACTGTGCTACCATATATGCAAGAGTTTTTTTGCAGTGGTTTCCTTACAGACACTTTTTCCATCATGAATAGCACAAGGCAGGTGTCAGATTAGGGTCCACTCATCCAGCGTAGAAGATCTGTCAGATATAGCTTCTTTGATTGGTCCACTGACAGAGTATTCTGTCATGGCAGTGATGGGAATATTGACCAGGACCCCATCAGGGAAGCTAGTGACTGTTTATTTGCATGCAGAATCTAACCGTGGGTCTGGTGTTCACCGAAGACCCCGATGGTGGACACGAACTTTGCTGCAGGCCCATGACAGGTTGCATGCAATACTGGGTGACAGTCCCTCAGACAGCAGAGGAGAAACCCATTGACAGAACGAGAGATAAGGAGGAAGTAAGTACTGGAATACTGGGAACAGGCAGGGCCAGATTAACAATGGGGCTAATGGGACTACAGGCTACCACATGAAAATAGGTCCACACACACTGTAGTTCTCAAGGCCTCCCACTGCAGTGCATAAGGATGAATTTCAGGAACTGACATTGGGCTGGATCCAAACTTAAGTAAGTGCTTGAAATTAGTTACTCCTGGGATAAACCATGTCGCAGGGGGAGTCAAGTTAATTTTATTCTTTGCATGCAGGGATATAGCTTTCAATTGCTTACTGCACACAGATACTGACCAGCTTTACTATCACACTGTTATTTAGACTTGGGATGGGAAATATCACCTCTCAACTCTAATACTGTTTGCAACAGATGAAATATGACTCCCCTGCAATCAACATGGTTTAGCCCAGGAGAAGCTAATTTCAAGTCTAAATAACAGTGTGATCGTAAAGCTGGTCAGTATCTGTGTACAGTAAGCAACTCAAAGATATATCCCTGCATGCAAAGAATACAATTAATTTGACCCCCTGCAATCAACATGGTTTAGTCCAGGAGTAATTGATTTTAAGCACTTACTTAAGTCTGGATCCAGCCCTATATGTTTATAGGCGCTGTAGATACCTAGTGGCATCCTATAATTAAACAATAATAACGATAATAATAATATAGTTGTTTTGCAGCTGAGGCTTGTAAACCTTCTTTTCCACACCTTGACGCCATTCCATAAAAAATTGGTGAGATAAAAAATAAGCTGCATATCTGATCTTACCCTGTGCCTTATATGGCAAAAATGCCTTTCTATAACCAGTAATATTTATTAACAATGTTTTATATTGTGGCAGCAGATTGTGTAGTGCTTTATAACTGGAAACAAACTAAGTAATATCAGACATACTGGGATGGTAGAGGGGCCCTTCACGCAAGCTATAATCTCCTTAAGACTTATCTCTCCCTATCCCCTGAGGGTGCACTATGCAGGTACCATGGCAGGATCTCCATTAGTAATGCTATGTTATAGGTCATATTTTCAATGACACCAGAACAGACTTAACTTAGAATTGGAAGCCAATTTCCCCTAAAGACATTTCTAATAATAGTTGAAGCCAAATGTAGTTTCAAAATAGAGATGTTTAAAGTGTGCTGCTTCCCTGCATACATCTCACATCTCATAAAATAGTTAAACGAGCAAAGACTGAAAACCTTACCCACACCACCCAATGAATCACCCCATCAAATAACGACACAGACAACTGACTTGTGTTTAAAAAAGGGGCATAGATTTATTAAACAATAATGAAACTTGGATGGAATTGATTTTGAATAAAAAATTGAACTATAAAATTTTGGGTAGAGACAAGGGGCCTGATCAAGACCTACGCCGATGTGCTGTGCTTAGTAAAGCACAGTGTATCAGTGTGCCCTCCCCCTGACACTCCCCCCTGTCCGAGCCTATTTTCCCTCACTTATGCCAGCTGAAAGCTACCCTAACTTCAGCCAGCCTAAGCGAGGGAAAATACGCTCGGACAGGAGCGTATTAACTCAAACCCCTCCCTCCCATTCTGAAACTACCTCCCTCTGCCTATACTAACATTTGCGTAGTAACAGTGAGGGACGCCCCCTCAGCTGTTACTATGGACACCTGATCCTAGATCGGGCGTTTTCATAGTAACGCCGGCCAACATCTTATGCTTACGCCCGGCGTATTACCGCTGGGCATCGTAGGTTTGGATCAGGCCCAAGGTGGCACCCATAGAAGGTGGGAGTGTCAAGCAAACAATTACAAAAGACAATACTCCGTTGTCACAAAAGGCACCCCCAACAACCTTCACAAAACCCCACCACCCAAGGCAATTAGCTTCCCAGCGCACACCTCAAGACGAGGAGGCAAGTTCAGACCCCACCAAGGAGCAAGTGACCTGATAAAATCACCCACCCAAACATAACATTTCCCCCTTGCACCATATAAATAGGTTGACACCCACGCCTCTATCGTCAAAATCCATGCCCCATCTGTAAGGACAAAAACACAAGTTAATAAACAGACAGCCTACAACATTGGAAGGGAGGGAAAACACAAAAGAAGAGGAGAAGACAATTACATAATAAACACTTTTATAACCTACCTAACTTCCCCCTTTCAAGTCACCCCTCCCCTTACTACATCACTCAATACTTTAACCCTTTCATTGACAGATGTGGGCAAGGTCCCAGTCTGCCATTTATCCCCCTTCGTCCCTAGGCTGCACTCAGTTCATTTTTTCTTGACAACTATATAGCGGATAGTGTTATGAGAATGCTTACCAAGGCGTGTAAGTCTAACTATTGGGTAGTGTTCGCTAGAGCACCTGATAGTGGGGATGGACTGGAGCTGCACCCCAACAGCAGGTCACGGCCCCCAGAACCAAACTGGTATAGTGAGAGGGAGAAAGTAGAACTGAAACAGGGCTAGTAGGCTGCAGTGGTACAGAGATGAAGCCCAGACCAGCAATGACTAGGAACACAGATAAGTGCAGGTGGAGTGGCACAGAACCAGTATAGGACTGAAATGCAGATAAATGCAGGTGGAGTGGCACAGAACCAGTACAGGACTGGAATACAGATAAATGCTGGTGGAGTGGCACAGAACCAGTACAGGGCTGGAATACAGATAAATTCAGGTGGAGTGGCACAATAACGGTACAGGATTGGAATACAGATACTGTAAGTGCAGGTGGAGAAACAGTACTAGCATGAGGCTGGATATGGTTTGTGCAGGTAGAATAAGCACAGAGTCTGTGAGCACAGGAGTATACAAGTGGTACAGGTGGAAATAGCACAGTGGTTAACCAATTCAGGTCTGGAGTATACAATAGGTGCAGATGGAAACAGCACATGTCAGCACAAGGCTGGATATAAACTGACAACAAAAAGACAGACAGGGGCTTGCACACAACAAACAGCAGGTAACTTCGCTCACACCAGGAACAATAATTAAGGCAAGGCAGGAATCCATGGCACACAGGAAAAATACAGCAGGGAAACAAAGGTCACTCAGAATCAGAAGACCGCACAGACAGGACCACTAGAAGCATAAGCTAAGCCAGTGTTTTCAACCTCGGTCCAACAGTGCATGTTTTCCAGATCTCACTGCTGAAGCACAGGTGTGTTCATTACTAACGGACACATTTTAAAAGCTCTACAGGTGGTACTCATTATATCACTTTAGAATCTTTAAGGAAACCTAGAAAATATGGACTGTTAGGGGGTCCTGAGGACAGAGGGTGAGAAACACTGAGGTAAGCTAAACGCTATAACCAGCAAGGAAGCAACCAGGTGTCAGGTATTTAAGGGGAGAGCAACATCCCCATTGGCTGCTGAATGCACACAGCCAAATACACAGCTAGGGAATCCCAGCTGCAGGGTAATTAGCCATGATCTCTAGCAAGAAGGAATGCAGCAGGGGAAACCAGGACCAGAATTCCTTACTACAGCACAAAGACACAATTACAGGCTGCTACTAAATGCAGTGTGTAACAGATAGTTAGGGACCTGTTCCCACAGTCCACCTTACTTTAGTCTGTGTGTATTTCTGTGTGTTACCAGGTATGCTTAATGCTTTAATGTATTTATACAACACTTAACAGAGAATATTTCACATTCCCCATAAAAGCTACATCTTAGTTCCTTAACTCAGACCAGGGTTAATTTAGTCAGCAACCAATTAAACTACCAGCATGTTTTTGGAATGTAGGAGGAAACCCATGCAGACATAGGGAGAACATCCAAACTCCTCTCAGACAAGACCTAGTCCAGGACATCAGAACTGTAAGCCACCATATTGCCTTGGTAGCCCAAGCCTGTTTTTGTTTTAATGTTTCTCCTACCCTTGATTTTTTTTACATTTCATTTTTTTATTTGTTTTACTGCTTGTTTTTTTTTAACCATATCAATAAAAAAAAGTAATATTAAAAATGTTGTTGGAATGGGTTAAAGCAGCATGCATTTAGAAAGTACTAAAGAACCCTCACTTTATGGGGAAGTCCTATAATGGGACACAGCCATATTACCTGTCAACTCTGTCCTTCTTTGGAAATATGCAATGTAAGGAGATATGCGACATCACCCCAGATGCTTTTAATAAATTCTCTAATTTAGGGAATAATATGCTAAGGGTTGAAGACTTTTTATGGCTTTCCTCTGGGAGATGTGTTTATGCAAATCATGTCCTGAAGCCCCACCCCTTAAGTTTTCATGGTATTAATAGGGATGGGGAAGTGATTGATGATGTCAATCATGTCATCAAGTCCCACCCAGTCTAGATATGGGGAGTAGGGTTTGAGGCCATGATTTGCATAATCACAACACCTCAAACCCTTTACAGGAGATTGGTCAGAGATTTGTTCTTCCAGATATTCCAAGAAGAGAAGGAAACCCTGTGTTAAACACATATGGAAATAGCACTTAAAAAAGCTGGCACAACAAATAATTGACTGATTCTACTTTCTTACACAATGAAAAAGCATACAGAATTTCAGTATAAGAGAGAAAAAGATGGAAAGTTATGTGGGGAGAATACATTTACCTTTTGTGCACATATAGCTTTACATTTAAACAGTTAAATAGACTTGGACAAGAAAAAAATCACCTCTCTGCTTGGTTTCAGAGTTTGAGAGTAAGGGTAAAACAGGTGCAGTTGTACAGCTTGGCTAAACCATTTTGCAAAGTGAGGAGTGGTCATTAATATTAAATCTTTAGCATGCAGGGAAAATACATTACTTTTGCACACATAACTCAAATACTGCATAGCTTTATGTTTAATCTATGAAACAGAGTTGAGCTAAGAAATTTCACCTCTTTAATATAATTTTGATTTCACAATATAAGTTTTCCTTTCCTTTCAGTTCAGCGTGGTATTGCTCAGGTCTACACTTGCATCTAAAAAAAAGGTGTAAGGGCAGCTCTGAATCCAGGCCCTTGACTCTAATTTAAATAGCATCAGATGAAATTCACTGCCCCCTGCAATACACAATGCTTTTGCCAGGTGTAAATTTCCACCTGTATTCCTCTTAATTTCAAAATGTGGATCCGGTCCAAATTTACTATATCACACATTCATAAAAGAGATTTTTAAAAACTAGATCACAGCCATTACCAGTCTACAGCATACAATATTTAGCAGTTACAGGAAATGTAATTAATATTTGCATTAGCCATCTCCATCATCTCCATCATAGCTTTAAACATTGCAATTAGATTTTTCCATTTCCTGTACATGGTAAATATTGCATGTAGTATTTCAATTCTTTTACTGGATATGCATCATTACAATAAAACACTTATTCTCTGATGGTATTGGATTGTGAGTTTAGTATTTGTACCCGATTATTTCCAGTGTTTACAAACTGGTCCTACCTTTCTCTAGAGTGTTGCATTGTCAATATAATTGCTTTCTCTTGGTGGTATATGAGATTTGTAAAGAACAGTTTCAAATTTATAGAGCAGAATTGGGACAGAAGACAAAAATTGCTACTGGTGGTTTATTGTAAGAATTAAACACAGACATACATAAATGTTACTCTATAACAACAAAATAATACTATATTCGGAAAAATGGAACAAGTACTGGTCATAGTGAAAGTAACAGAGATAGTCAATATCATATTCCACTGTGAAAAGAGTCAGGGGTATCAATGTGACTGCTTGACAGAGAACAGGCAGTACAATAGATACAAAAAAAAGCAGAGAAGCAGTATATTAACAGACAAAACAGAAAAGAAGAATAGCATAGAATGTAAGAAACTAAAAAATAAGTAGAGAGTGAACAGTGTGCAAAGTGAGGTGGAGGGAACAGTGATGAGAGGGAGTAGTGAATAAAGTAATGGGTAATGTGAGAAAAACGAGCAGAGGGCAATAGAAAGAATGGTAGGAAATGGGGTAAGAGTGAACAGGGGATATGGCTAATGGGAATAGAGGGAGAGAGCATGGAGAGAATAGCAGTTGGGTGAAGAGTCAATACTAGAAAGAGAGAAGAATAAGAATAAGTCATTAGGACTGATATGCTTAACTCCAGTGCCCCTAATCTTTTTTTCAGAAAAATTAACAATTCTAATTGTCCAGTCCATTACATCCATTACTGTGGAGCCCCAGTCATTTAAACGTCCCACTATAATATGCAAGTCCACTGCATGTTCCACTGTAGTGTCCATGGTATGTTATGCACAAATGTTGTCCTCCCAGTCCTTTCAATGTAGTGCACAAAATCTTTTCCATGCCTCACGACAGTATTTCATTTAAATGAATTGTACAGATGGCTAAAATATATAGCCATTAAAACAGAGAAAAAAAGTCAAGAATTTCTGTTGGTGTTTCAATAGATCATCCCAGCACCACATTATATTAGGTGCTCACCATCCGTTTCAAACAATATACTGTAGTGATCTAATGTAGATTGCGGTCTTTTAGACCGCGTATACGCAATCTACGTATCGAAACGATATGCAGATTACGTACAATAGCTACTTCGCATGCGCAGTAGCTATCGTTCAGTGAATTACGTCCGTCTATAGAAGATGGACGTAGTTCAGGATCCGGCCCAATATTTGTAACAGGTTTTATGATTCATGAAAAATGTACATATTTCTTCCATCAGGATTTAAGCAATCGATAGCTCAGCCAGTTCAGAGCGAAGGAAATAGGGCCATTCGCAACGGGGACCCACACTCCTAGCCGATATATACTGTGTATATATATATATATATATATATATATATGCAGCAACATTTTCCACATTATCCTCTTCCAATTTTTTTATTTTTACATATTTTAATATAAATTTTGGCATATGGCACCAAAGACCTGGTGACAAATTTCATATTAATGTGTAAGATACTTTCTGAGCTACAGCCCATCAAACACCATGCCCCTCTCTGACCGAAAGTCAATGGCGGAATGCTGTTTATTATAGTCAACCTTACGACTGTGCTCTTATAATATATCCAGAATATTATATAGCACTTCTAAATACTCATTATACAAGGATGGGCAAAATATCGAGCAGCCTGGGTAGGCGGACCCTGCATGTAAGCATACAATCTATAGCATATTGGGGTTTGCTATATAAAGTGAAGTGGTATATATTAGACAATGGACCAGCCAGCTTGTATGGTAAAAGTGCTCAGTGCTCTGTATGATCTAGTTACACAGCAGCGTTAGTAGCAGAACTGAGGGTAATCTTAGAATGGAAAGAGAAAGTGTGCATGTATGTGTAAATCATGTAATAGTAAGGGAAATTGGATAGCAAAGTGGTGGTAAACAGGGTATACAAAAGTTAAGAAGGAGGTTAAGAAGGAGGTTAAGGAATATAGTAATATAGGAATATAGTAAATTTATCTTACTGGTCAGAACTTGCATAAAAGAAGGTGCTTGTTTTTTGTGTGTTTTTCTGTGTATTTTGCTAATATGGAGGTCATTTCCTGTGTATTGTAGATTAGCTCTGCTGTTTTTACACCTGAATATGCATAATCTGAACAGAACAGTGTTTGGAAGCATGCTTGAGACTAGCAATCAGTGGGATTTGTCACATCTGACATCAGAAATTGCGGTGTTATGTTTTTACAGCAGCTGATGTGCAGGGAAGTCTTTGCAGTTCCCCCCGATGGCAGCCCTGTCTGACATTGCTTATCTTCTGACATGTTTCATCTTCCCCATGTGAAAATATTGTCATAAATCGAGAAACAAATTTTGTAAATTTCAGCCTCAATCCTCCCATATTGGTCATTTTATTATTGGATTGTAAGAGATCACTGCAGCCTTCTGATATATTTTCCCTACTTTAAGCATAACTGCATGAGATCATTCATGCTACACTTTATTCATAGGACGGTATTGTGGGTTCCTGAAGTTAAATGAATACAAATTGAATTTAGAAATCTCAGTTTAGCATTTAATCATGACTGCTATTAAGTAACAAATGATGCTGTGTACTGAAACTCTATTTGTGACCCTGACCTTGGTTGTAAGACATTCCGTGGTTGTCCAATGCAGTGCCCTAAGTCTGCAGCATTAACTGGTGCTTCTATTCTTTAGATGCTGCCATCATGCATTGATTACATGTTGGTCTTGTACATACAGACACAGGTCTTTGCAGAAATTGTGAAAATGATATTTTTCTATTGTTAGTTTTTATGCACGCACAATAATAGTGGTGATCTGTAGAGCTGTTTCATTTGGGCGATTGGGGATGGACTTTTTGGCATTTAGGTCATGTGGCCTTAGTCACAGGCACAGATATTATATTTTCTCATATTGCAAAATGGTAGGATTGTTGCAAGAGCAAGGGGTTAGATGGAGGCTGTAAATAGATTAGAAGAGTTTTTCTTTTATTGTATATTTTAAGAGTTTGTTTGGTGATATATGAGATTCATATCAGGCTGAATCACTTTTTCTTCTAGAATCGGATATTTGTTTTTATATGTGGGCACAGTCAGGCATCTTCTAGCAAATATTCAAAATTTAGCAATCTACGCTAAATAATAAACATGAGAAACTCCAGCAGTTGTTGCCATAGGGAGATCCTTTATTAAAGGCATAATGGGCTGGATCCAGACCAATGTACGTCTTACAGACGTGCGTGGTCTTTTAGGTACGACAGCATAGCGGGGAGTGCACACTTATGTGTCCAGATTCCTACCTTAAAATTTACAACTTGGTCGTAATGGACCTTCCCCCGCCCGCTCCCTAATTTAAATGCCTATCTACACCTATATGGCGGAGATATTGCATATGTAACAGGCTGGCTGGTCCCTTTAACGTACCGGCCAGGATCTGGGCCAATAAGAACAAACAGGTGCATAATATCATAAAAGGGTTTTTCACAGATCTGAACTAGAAAGGGGCGCTGTTAAAGTCATATCTTATAAAAGCCAGACACAGTTGCTATTCAGAGGTAAACAAATATAGAAACTCCTGCAGGGTGGATGAATCAGAGCAGCAGGTGTCTAAATCTACTTGAGATGCAATGATATGAATACAACCTAATTGATTTTGCTTGATATACATTCCCCAAATCACTTGTCTAAAATGAAACTACAGTACCCCTATACTTGGGAGGGTCCCAGAGATTTCTTTATAACATAGTTTGGAAATACATTTTTAATATATTCGGTGTCAAATCATGAGACAGCCTTATTTTTTAAACACCTATGGAATTTGATATCCTCCAGGAATTTGGACACTCTCCCTGGCATTCCAGGGTACCTACCAACGCTGTGCATGCAGAATACTTGAATGTACGTAAGGCCTTAGTTTACGATTAGCATACCTATGCCCACCCGCCATGTTTATTTCACATGCATGGTATGTGGTTGTGCTTCAATGCAGAATTTATTGCATGGCACATGCACAGTACAAACTGATAGGCGACTTATGTACGTAGTATAAATAAGTTGCCTATCATTATTAACAGGATCCAGTCCAGCTTCTTGTTACTGGGTTGCGCTTTCCTGTTCTTTTTTTATATACTTTAGTTTTTTTTTATATTTACCAATAAAGTTTTGGAGTGCATTTTCTTTTCTCTTTGTTCCTCTTTGATATATGTAATTTTGATCCGCAGTTGCACCCACCACTCTAATACAACAATATATCATATTATAAGCTTGGTGTGGGTTCTCCTTGCCCAACAATATCCACAAATGACATGTATAAGATCAGTGTTGTAATTATCGTGGTAACAGAGAGGGTGGTTGCTAGGGAACCCTGAGGAAAGGGGTTTGGGGGATGCATGGCAGCTGACCATCCTGTCAGCAGCCAGTTTATTAGCTGCTAAGCTGTCACCACTGAGCACTGTCTCAGGTGCCATCCTCTGACATATGTCAGTGCACATGCACTAGATAGAGGGAATACATTGTGACAGGGCCATAACTAGGGGTGTGCAATAGGGGCGGCTGCACAGGGCGCAAATCTTAAAGGGGCACCAGTAAGTTAATATTTATGGGTAAATTGGCTTGGAATTCAGGGTCAGGGGGCATCATTTTTCCTTTTTGCCCCTGGCGCTGCATTGTGAGCCCCCAATCCAGACCCATGCCCTGGCTCCTTTACTATAGGGTATGAGCCAGTCACATTCTGCCCCTCTGTAAAATGCTATAAAATGTTCACATTGGTGAATGCATATTTAGTGAACACATGCATAGTATGAAAATATAAAATAAAAACCTAACATGCAATAAACAATGAGCACCCAATTGGTGTTTCCATTATTGATAAATATAAAGATTATGAATTAATGAATGGAAGTTTAATATTGACCAAAATCTTTTGTGTTTATTGAATCACTGTATAAGGCAAAATTTGACGACCTAAAAAGATCAGATTTTTGACCATTTACGAGATCATGTGAGTGTTTTAGGGTCTTCTGTTACTTTCATGAACATATAAAAGATTGATTTTAAAATTCCACAATTTGGACCAGATCCAAGACTCCTCATCAGCTGCATTTAATGCTCTGAATTCAGATTTCTGTTGTATCCAGCTTTCTGTGCATGAAATGGAAGACCACTTGTGAACTGTGGACCCTACCTTCATATTCCTGCACTGTACCCACATGAAATGTACTACTGCGCTATTTAAATACCTAATAACTTGTATACATGCACAATGCACTCTGCCCTCTGCCCTATTTGCCCTATTTGCGAGTGGTAAACGACAACATTTTTGTGAGTCTAAACCCAGTCCATTGTTATCATTCACATTAACTACAATTCATATTCCTATTATTATCATTTTTGTTTCATTTGAAAAACTAATACATTTCATGGTGACATACTTATACTGGCTGCAAATGAAAAGCTTTTCAAATAAATTGCTAAAGCACTTGTGTCTGTTCTCCCAGTCTCCCAGTTCCATTTCATCTGAGTGTTATCATGCAGTTTAATAAACATGGGGACAATTACAGTGCCAGAATGCATATCCACTTATATTACTTTTTGGAAGTAGAATAATTAAGGTCCGCGCTGAGTCAACATAATATTTAGGATATAAAGTATAGTGTTAGTTAAACAGAGCATCATGCATTCAAATAGTTTCACATATTAAGAAAGAGTTTTATTATAAGCAGGGTTGTCTTACTATAAATAATTTCAACTTGGCAATTGGAATGGCTTTTTTCTCATACTGTTGAAGCTATTATGGTGTTGCTCACACCACTGATTGACATTTTGACAGATGTACAACATTTTTATATAGATTTTAGTAAAAGTATTTTATATGTAATTAGATAATATACAGACAACTAGGTGAGGGTGTGGGTCTCTGTTTAGAACAGCCCTATTTCGAAAGGGCCATTTTCTACCAGCCAGCTCTGAAATCGATTGCTTCTCCTCGGTGCGAAAGAGGCGATTGATTTCACAGCCAGTTCTGAACTGGATCATCCTAAGAACAAAGATGCAGCGGCAAATGGTGAGTATTCATGTAACCCCAACCCTTATCCTAACCCTCCCCTTCCATTATCCTAACCCTCTCCTCCCCCCTGACCCTAAGATTCCCTTC
>WWET01002007.1:112750-129016 GCA_011038615.1 Limnodynastes dumerilii
GCGTGGATCAGTGTTTATATGTATAGTGTGTGTATGGGTGGATCAGTGTTTATATGTATAGTGTGTGTATGCGTGGATCAGTGTTTATATGTATAGTGTATGTATGGGAGGATCAGTGTTTATATGTATAGTGTGTGTATGGGAGGATCAGTGTTTATATGTATAGTGTATGTATGGGAGGATCAGTGTTTATATGTATAGTGTGTGTATGGGAGGATCAGTGTTTATATGTATAGTGTGTGTATGGGAGGATCAGTGTTTATATGTATAGTGTGTGTATGGGTAGATTAGTTTTTATATGTATGGGAGAATCAGTGTTTATATGTATAGTGTGTCTACGTGTGGATATATCATGCTTCATCTTCAGTGCGCTCCTCTTAGGTGCCGGCTGACTGGGAGATAAGGCAGGTCACGTGATTCATTACCCAGTCAGCCTGCGGGGTCACTAGAGCGTGCACTGGAAGCTGTCAGAAGTTGCAGGGAGAGTGAGCGACTGAGCGTCCTGCGTCTGGATGCTTAAATCTGTGTAGGATGCTCTGTCACTCTCTCACCCTGCAACTTCTGACAACTTTGGCCAAACATACAGGAGCCTGGCCGGCCGTTTAGGCTGTTGCTGCATCTATTAATGGGCCGAATTATGAACGGAGGCCTGGGGCTGCAGTCCCATCAGCCCCATTATTAATCCGGCCCTGTGGGCAAGGTTAGTTATATATGCACGTACGGGACAACCACATGCTTGCAAATGCCCACGGAAAGATAAGGCAAGTCCAGGCATTCGTAAGTAACATAAAACCCGTCCGTGTGAGGGGAGTGTCAGGGGTGTTGCCTTGCTGCGTCCGTGCGAATAATTGCGTACTTTTTTCGGACGGTTCTCTGAATATGGCCCGTAATGTCTATACTGACTAATTGTTGGCAAGTAAAGCTCAGTGAACATATTGGTTAAGTATGGGAATGTAAAGGTGCCTTTCCTCAGGATCATAAGGCATATTTGTTATCTGTGTGGTCTATTTTCTATATATTAGCATATAAGGGGGTTCTTCTTTTTAATACAAATAAAATGTTAAATGTAATTATCTGGCATATGCTTTTGGTGGCGAAAGAAAGAAAGAAAGAAAGAAAGAAAGAAAGACAGAAAGAAAGAAAGAAAGAAAGAAAGAAAGCTGTGGTGGAGCTGTATGCAGGGCTGTAACAAGGTGTGTGCATGCAGTAGGGTGCAAGCTGAATGATGTGCATCTAAGTTAATATTCATAGTGCATTTGGAATCCATTTCACATTTAGGGGTTGACACTTTTCCGTATTGTCCCAGGTGCTAAATTATCTTGCAACAGCTCTGTATATATTTCCATATATACATATTTATATTAAGATTTGAACATTTTTCAAAAAGAGTTAAATAAGATTCAGTATGATATACCATAGGTGTACCATGTAATTCCCATGTATCATTTCATGGTGGTCTCTGTTTTTGCCATGTGCAAAGCACTAGCATTTTAATGATAGTTAATGCATCTGGAAAACAGAGCAAGTGCTGACTTCCATTAGTTAAATCATTTAAAAGCAATCAAAACACTTAAGGGATGATAGCCATGTAATTCACAGAAAGCACAAAAAATTGTATATACTGATGCTGAAGGATGCAGGAACAAGGCATACAGCAATTATTTACAGATAAGCATTAACTCTATACCCCATGTGGATTCCGCAATGTCAGTCTTTCCAACCACCAATTTTAATTAATACGCTGTGCAGATAGTTCCTTGGACACCTCTCATGGTCTGGGCTTACTGCCAGCAGATGTGTCTGCATAGAGTACGGTTTTCCTGGCCTCTCTTCGCAGATAAGTCAGAGAGATCTTGAGGTGAGGTCCCTCCAGACCACCTTGTCTTGAAGATGCCTGGGAATGGTGGGATCAATACCTCATCGGATTCTCATCTGAATTCAACAATACCTGGAAATCCAACCTTAGTTTAAGTCAGTTGTAGTGAATGTAAACATCAACATTATTAAAAAGTTCTAAACACCTGAAATATGGGTCTGTTCACTAAAAAGTTCAGAATATGTAAGAATTGCAGCATAAAACTGTCACAAATAGTTTTGAAGCAACGCCAGCATTCAGTTCATCAACATGATAAACAGACATCATGATTTGAAGTAATATTACACGACTTTGAAGCATGACTTATCCTTACAATCTTCTCAATCACTTTTTGTAGGGAGATTTGTAATAATCCCACAGATTTAACATCTTCCTTTTAACTTCCACTTTTAAGATAACTTTGCTGTGCAAAGAAGATAAAATGTGTCTTTTAGAACAACAAACACAAATATCTGGGGCAGACTGTACAGGAGATAAGAAACTTAGGATACAGTTTGGAATTGATAATTACACATATAATGTATTTAACATAATAATACATAAATCCACAGAGAATTATGTAACCAAAAACACACCATGTCTGCGGGGAATTACCTAGGTGACATTAGATGCGCCCTCATTATTAATGCATAAAAAGCTGTAAAAAAAAAATGACTTTTTTCATTCCTAAGTGATATCCAAACAATATATGTGATAATATGAAAGAGATCAAAATGATACTCCCTTTCATGTGATAGGAAGAGAATACTCACAATAGCCTTGATCCATGGCTACGTCCGAGGGGGGGATTACGTACAGCTCGAGCATAATTCTCCTTGTTTGAAGGTTGTGCGCATGCGCACAAACTTCTTACTTCGCCATAAGGGTCGGCGTATGTAACTAATGCTACGTACGCCGGCTATTATGAAAAGGGGGCTCCCCCCATTGAGCATGTCGTATCTTCGTCGTGAAGGCTGAGATAGACATGCTAATAAGGGGACGGGGTGGGAGAAGCCCTGTTACAATCAGGCCGCATACGTGATCGGAAAAGTTAAGATACCAATCAGTTCCTACCGACAGCGGGTAGTGCGCGGGGCCTGCACCCTCGCTACGATGCCAGCCGTAATGACCTTGGGCACCCACAAGGCCCCATGGGTTAGAAGATAGTGTAGATCTATGCATCAGGCTGTTCTGCTCAGGGCCACTTAGAGGAATCTGGTGCCAGCTATGGTTTGCTGCTACAATGGTCTTTATTTTGAAAGACTATAATGCTACAGCTGAATGCAATTGCCAGAAGTCTGTATTTTAGAAAAGGCAGAATCTGATTTGTGGAGTTGTAAAGAATGGTCCGAAAGGTAAGTGTTTAACCTCACCCTACACTTAAGCCTTCCCTAACCCTGCCTTTTCTGCAGCCTAACCCTATCCACCCATGGCTCACAGCCTAACCCTCCATGCCTTGCGACCTATCCCTAACCATCAATGCCACGCAGCCTAACCCAAACTGTCTATGGTTCACAGCCTAACCCTCCATGCCCTGCGACCTATCCCTAACCATCAGTGCCCCGCAGCCTAACCCTAACTGTCCATGGTTCACAGCCTAACCCTCCATGCCCCGCGACCTATCCCTAACCATCAATGCCACGCAGCCTAACCCTTACCTTACCCTTAAGCCCTAACCTTTTACAAACTGCAACAGCCGCATCCTCTCACTATTGGGAATGGGGAAATAGGTTCCTGTTCCTAATAGTAAATTTCTATATTCAGCCACATCCCCTGGCACCCAAGTACTTTGGACACCTCCTAAATAGATGCTTATTCAGTACTGACAGCAGCCATGGGACAGTCATTTGTACCATTTGCACTCCCCCTGCAGTGGTTTGTGCATATCTGCTCATTTTTTGCATTATATTCTGCTTCTTATATCTCTTAATCAACCCCTGTATGTTTAAGTGTTTAAGCGCACAAAGCACACAACAGAAAACAGTAAATAGGTCAAGCAGTTTAATAGACAACACAGCGAAATGAAGAAATGTGCTGTAAATCCTTGTCAGCAAGAAGGTCAATCTGGGCCACCTTGTGTGAAAGCATCTTCATACATAAGAGAGAACTTATCCTTTAATATGAATAAATGGCAGACAGAGGAGGGGGATCTAATTGATTATTTTGTTTATAGATCTCCTGAAATGGCCCCCCTGCCTATCACACTGCTATTCCTATGGCCAGATTTATTAAGCTGCGGGAAAGGAAAAGTGGACATGTTGCCCATAGCAACCAATAAGATTCTAGCTGACATTTTCTAGTATGTAATAGAAAAGTGAGAACTAGAATCTGATTGATTGCTATGGGCAACATCTCTAATTTTCCAAACCCACACCTTAGTAAATCTGGCCCCTATGGTTTAATAAAGTGCAATAAATAGACAAAAGGATAAGAGCTGGTAGCTACAGCCATAGCTAAAAATATTATTGTCAAGAGCAAAAAAATGTAAATTGGCAATTAGATGTGTAGTGTGCTGTGATTGTTTTAGGACAGACATGTCAACCTTGCAGCCCACGAGCATATGGCGCACCGCAAGCTTTTTCCCGTCATTAAATCGGGCCCAATGTGATGGAATGTGGACAGGAGCTAATTTAACCAGGGGTAGATTCAGGATGTCTCTTGTACTCATCCACACTAACACTTTTAAGGATGGGTCACACACACTGTATATGGAATAATTAAAAACAGTTAATAATTTAAAGATTAATTATGGGCACAATGAACAGATAGGGCATGTTTAATGCAATGGGTTCATTAAATAGGGGAAATGAGAAAAGGAGGGGGGACAGAATATAAATCAAAGGTATAAGTAAAATGGTGGTTAATAAAACAACACAAAATGGCTGCCATGTTGTACTCTCCTTGCAGCCAGCTCCTCTCTCCACACAGCACTCACTCTCACACAGTTTCTCCTAAGCATTAACAAAGTAAAACAATAACTTCATAGTGATAGTTAATAGTTGGAGTACTCTGTAGTTCATGTAGGTGTACTTAGTGACATAGGGCTGGATCCAGAACAACGTCCGTCGCCCAAAAAACGTCAGTCAGATGCCGAAAATAGCTACTGCGCATGCGTAGCAACTAATTTACGTACACTACGTATTGTCTCGTTACATAGATTACGTAAATTAGTTATTACGCATGCGCAGTAGCTATTTTCGGCATCTGACTCCAAAATTACAGCGCATGCGCAGTAGCACTTTTCGCAGAACTCCGGCCTCAATGGCATTGCGGCCGGAGCTCTGAATCCGGCCCTACAATTCTAAATGTTTGCATGTCTGGGTCTCCAATATTCAGCATAGCAAAGAACAGATGCAACATGTATTTTAGAACATGCTTCTTTTTTTCTTAAATCATAATAAATACAGATTAGATGTTAATATTACCTGTTTGTAAATGTTCAGTCAGCACATCACTATTTTCCATTAGGAACTGTACATAAAGGCATTATAGTAATAAATGCTTATTGATTACAGTCATCTATGATTACTGAGTATCAGACTTCAGTAGCAGTAAAAGTGCTAGAGCAGGAACTCTTTCAGTTTATGTGTTGTTGTATTCCATTTCATGGATGTTAAAAATAAGTTGGATGGCCTTTTCATGCTTCATGTGATATGTACATGTTTCTAATCATTGCCTTGCGTTACACCAAACTGCCAAGGTACATCTCAGTCTTCAGCACTAGTAGCTTTAGTAAATTTGTTTCCATTTAGTAAAGATTTAAAAAGAAAAGAAGTCACCTACAATGGCTGTTTTGTGTTTCTACAGAAATACATACTTAATTAATTTCATGCTTTATTTACTACTTGTTTAATTTTATTTATGATATTGTGTAAGCAGCATAGCTACATCTCTATGTCGCATCTCTCCTTAAGAAATATGCAATGATAATGCCATAGACACTTGCAAATTTGTTACCTAGCTTGGCTGTCACATTTTACTACATTAACACAATTTTCTCATCAAAATTTTATTGAACCGAGAAGAAAGTAAATGACAGTGGATTTCCCAGCAACAGAATGACAGGTTAGGGAGAAACAGTTGATTACAGTGTAGGATCTGGAATTGTTGACTCAGAAAAACAGAGTAATAGGTATTTGGCATAATGTCAATCAGTATTGTTCAAGGTGGTTACAACATAAACTATTTTATCAATTGCATATCAGTTAACTGAAACCAGCAGGGTTAATGTTAATGGACTGTATAAAGACTTCCAAGCAAGGGGGAGTCCAGTACTCTCACATGGTCAGGGTCCAGGCCCAGGGTGCAAAGCTTAAGGATGCACCCGTAGTTAATATTTAATGATAATTTGGCTTAGAATTCAGGGTCTGGGGCACCGTTTTTCCTTTTTTGCCCCTGGAGCTAAAATTTCTAGTTACTGCTCTGCATCACACGCATGTCCTTACAATTCGAGGACCCTACCCTAACTTTTCCCATCCGACCTCACTTAAAATGGGGATGTCTGGATAGAATGGAGGGTGCTTAGAATGCCCTACCTGTATATCCGAGTATATATATAATGATATAACTACTGAATTTAGGTGGCAGGTGCAATGCTAAATCCCCTGAGTTCTATCACACAGGTCTGCTATCTGTAAAACCCTAGGAAGAATGCTTAGTTGTCTCCTGTGTAGTTCACAAAGTCTGCAGAGCTTGTTCAGTTTTGTGGAAGAGCCAGCAAGGGATCCTGGGGTTGTAAATGAAAAGAGAGGGCGGACATCATCCACCAGCCCTTTTCCAGGTCCTTAGGCCACCAGCCGTTTAGCAGGTTGATTATGAATACACCTAGCTGTGTGTGGTGCTTAAAAAAATGGCTGTAAGGCTTACAGGTGTCTCTCATTTCTTTGGGTTCTCTGAGCCAGGAGGTCTCTTGGAGAGACATTGGGCCGGATCCTGACCTACGGGCTCCTTACAGCCGCCCAAGGTCAGTACGGCTGGCATTGTAGCGGGGAGTGCACGATGACGATTATAAATCGCCAGCCAAAAACACCTTTTACTGAATCCGGCAAATTTTTTTAGCTGCCGAAATGTAATACATAAAAAATTTCATGCCAGACATAATGCTTATAATGCTTCTCTAGGAAATTATATATGATACTATGAATAACTGCTTTTTTTATTCTAAAAAAGCATAATAGTGATCAGTCAGGTATTGAAACAACAATATATACTGTATGTATTGTATGTTATACAATAGAAGTACTGGTATAAAAAGTATGTAACTATAGAACTGTTTATTTGATTCTGCATTTGGTAATACATAGCAAAAAAAGAAACTAAATAAAGAATGTAGGTGTATGTTCATCAGAATTATGTATATTTCAGTTAGCCTTAGAAATGTGTTAAGGAAGCCTAAATACCAATGTGTGCAATCTGAGTGTGATGGTTAACGGCACTGTAGATCTTTGTGCACACAAGTAGAAATTCAAAAGCGAAACAATGTGCTGTGGCGTTTCCTTCACTGCTTTCTCAGCATTACATTCTTGTTTTATGAAAATTCCTGTTTTTCATATTTACATTACTTTTAAATCTGTATTCATAGCTTAACACGTAATAAATTTCCTTATTTGATCCTTTTTAAGCATAAAATCAAAACTATAAAGACATGCATTAGGAGCATTTCTTGTTTACGCTTCTGTAGTATATACATGTTTATCTTATTTTGTCTTAAACAAATGGAATTCTCTGTCATTCATTCTATGGACCAAATTTATTTAATATCAACCAAATATTTTACATCAATCTACCCAGTTCTTAGGGAATTTGTTTTAACATTTATAAATATACACATATAAAAAAAAAACATATTGCTTTGTGTTTTTGGCTTTACTTTGTGCTAAACAGATTGTGTTGTTTGTTTTTGACCTTGGTATTGACAAATGTCAGTTGTTCTCTTTGTGCAGAATACAGATTTATCCTGGTGGCTTATCCTATGGTAACAAACAACTGACAAGTAATAAAAAAACAGATGGAATGGAAATTAAATAGATTGTGTAAAAGAAGCAGAAGCCAATAAATTAGTTTGATCTGAAGGTGGGGGGGCCAAGAGAAGATGATATCAAGGAAAGATTGTCATTGGTACTCTGTAATGGCAGAAATGACTTGGGATACATGGGAAGCGTCCTGTGGTGTATTAGCATTTTAAGTGTCAATAGGAATATGCAGATCGTCTGACACACAGCTGTGCTAGAATAATTTCACTTTATGGAATTTAAGACTTGCAGGAAACCTCAAAGTTCCCAGTGGAAACAATTAGTGTTTTGTTTGAAGACTGAACATTGTTAGTTAATTGACTGGAGGAACCATTATGTTTTAATCGAATGTCATATAGAATAGGTGTATGGAAAACTCAAACTGACAAAAGCAGATGTTACTTTTCATGATTATATGCTACAAGTGTATCACTTGTACAAATAAAAAGCATGCTCTAATTGGCATCCATTATCTGTTTAAATGCAGCCTAATTATCCCATAATATGCAGACTATGTGAAGATCCATCCAAAATACTTTGCAATGAAGTCTCATTTAGCTACAAATTGTGTAAGTTGAGAAATAATGGTGTATCTTCTAAAATAATTTACACTGACAGATGGAGAGTAAATGAGACACATTTTATAGGTTTTGTCAGGGCAAATTTATCTCAGACAAATTTATGTTGAGCTTCTTTAAAGTTTGCTGAAACTATACTCATTTTCTGAAGACATTGGAGATAACCATTTTGTATATACAGCCAAGTTAAAGTGATTCACACACCACTGCGTTCACCTGTTTGTGATGCCTCAGTGATGTCACTAGTTGAATTCACTAAAATCACTAGTTTAGTTGGCTTAATCTTCACAAACATGGGTTCATTTCTCAGCATTAGACTCTGCAAGTAGGCACTTGTAGGTCTGTTCAAATTGACTGTATTAAACACGTATTCTATAACATATATTATTAATTATTTCATAGGAATTGAGTCTTTTTTTATGACTGGCCAAGTTCAACATAAGTTGGCATCTTAATTATATAATTCCTTTACACCACTGTCATTGTGGTGTATAATACTATAACAATAAAGTTAAGTGTTGTACATTGGCGACATGAAATCTATCCGTATTATTCTTCACATCTTCTGTCCTTCATTTCTCACTAGCGCTGAGCAGGTAGTTACTTTGTTAGTCTAATTCCCACCCACCGCACAGGATTCTACTGGACCTTAAGAGTTTACCTCCTCGCTTTAACCCCAGGGTGGAAAAAAGTGTGAACTGTGGACCAATCTCACATAATAATTAAGTGGCGCTGACAGCAATTTGACTTACAGCTAATATCTACTCTTCCACAATATATTTTACCATAGGTAATAGTGCATTTGTAGGTTTTTGTTACACAAGATTGTAAACTGCACACATTCCACATACTTTGTTTATTTATTTTTAAAGAGATAATTTGAGCTACTCAACTGCTGCTAACATACGATTTTGTAAAATGAAAACAAATTTCTATTAAGCTTATTTCCAAATCAATGAACCTCTATGTAGATTTTCCCGCTTTTTAATTTCTGACGGTTTGGCATTCTGCTGAATAGGTCCTGACAGGAATCTAATCAATTTCTAACACAAATATTATTATGGATTATAATTAAAAAAAAATATATATTTTTTTTTATTTTTGTAATGTGCAGCATTACATGGCAAATATACATCATGTTTTGTTTTAATGTATCACCATTTGCAAACTGTGGTCTATGGAAGGCTTTTACATTGATATGAACTAACAGTAAGCAGTGATTATTTCAGGCTATATGATTTTATAACTTTATACCTTTCATGCAAAAAAGACAATAAGCAGCTATTTGTATTCATTATTTAATATACGGCAATATGAGAATTACAATGTTGTATTGTATAGCACAATAAAATTAGTTTGAAGTCAGTTTTCCATAAAATGTGCACTTTGGAATTTGAATGAACTTAGTGATTTTATACACCATTAATCACAAAGACAGGTGAAGCACATTGCACAACACAAAATGCATGAGATTTCACATATTATTATTGTATTGGCAGACGTAGACTATAAATGTGTTTGGGTTTGGTTAAACATACATTTAAGTCTGAGGATTGAAGTAGTTTGTAAAACAAAAGTGCTCAGTATAGCTTGTATACGCCATCTACGTTGCAAAAAGAAACGTATATGCCGTTACAAAATTACTGCGCATGCGCAGCAACAAATATCGGAAAACGCTCTGCATACGGCCCACTACTGTATTTATAAATGACTGCACTCTTACATAATACTATTTCTGCTTTAATTATAGAAATATTAAATAGAAAAGTCAACTATTAAGCTTTAAATTATTTAATATACCTTATATTCTTGTCACGGATAAATCAAGTCACAAAGTTTAGTGTGCAGAGACATCCCCAATGTGACCCCACAAGCAGCGTGTAGTGGTTTATGGAGACATGCTACGAGCTATAGATCATAATCTCCTCTTTATTTCCCACTGCCTGGCTTACACTTTCCTTGCTTAAATTGTTGCTGTCACTTTGCCTGCTTCAGGGGTTTTACACTTGGCTGATTAATATTATCCATGAGGTCAAAGGCTCATTTATTCATGTATTGATTATTGCTGGCATGTTACTCCAAGCTAAAGTTAATTGACACTATGAATAATGTACCTTTTACTCAAATTTAACAAAATGTCTACTGATATTTCCCTATTTATTTATAAAAGCTGGCATACTGCAGCATTAATAAATCTGTTGTTTTTTATATTGCCAAACAATATGATGATTCTATTTAGTTAATTTAAAAAATAAATACTCCTTTAAAGCTATGACTTGTGAGGCCACAAACATAAACACATAAGCACACTGCCTATAGATTTCCCCCTACCCCTGGTAATACTACTTATGTTGATTACACTTATGATGACAATGCTCCTATACGCTGCAGGAGCTGGATGGACTGTCTAAGAAGATGCATACAGATCGGGATAGAGATACAATTGTAGTTATTATATGCGCATCTTCTTTTAAGCACAAATTATGACTAAACTGCAACATTTAGAGAGAATAGAAAAAATCAGCTTAACAGTGCAGATTTACAAAATGTATCTCCAGTTTCTAAACAGCTCATTCATTAAATTAAGCTTTGCCATTTTATCCTAAAATATTACTTAGAATAAGCCAACAATTGATAATGTTTAGTCCTTTAGTGCATTTTAATAATCTACCTCTGCAAAACAAAATCAAAAGAAAAAACAAAAGGTGGGTCAAGAACACTTTATACAATGCTAGTAATCCAAAGGTAAAGATAAATCTACTACTAGAGCAAACAAAATAACAATCAACATCAATTCTTCATAAACTGGTACACACAAAGGTATAAAATACAACTTTTACAAAAATGGCCCATAAAACCAAAAAGAGGGTGACATATATTTATATGACAATATAAAGACAGATAAAAATTCCAATCCCATGGAGATGCCTGAGAGTGCACCATTTAAATATATTGGTAGTGGATTAGAAGTTCGGGGTACTGAATTCTGAGATTTTCACCTTACCACCTCTGGTGGAAGCGCCATAGTTGAATAGTAGAATTTAAAACATGCCTAGAATAAATATAAGTATATTCTCAATCTTAAACTAAACTGAGAGACAATTATCTAGGGTTAGTATGATTTAAATGAAAGATGAATTTTAGAACAAAAACATATACTATATAGAATTACTCTTTTAAGTTGTTTCCAACTAGCCTTGTTAATGGATCATTTTGCAGTTCTCTGTTGGACCACTCCTTGGGTCAGATTTACTAAACTGCGGGTTTGGAAAAGTGGAGATGTTGCCTACAGCAACCAATCAGATTCTAGCTCTCACTTTCTTTTTACATACTAGAGAATGTATGCTAAAATCTGATTGGTTGTTATGGGCAACATCTCCACTTTTCCAAATCCACAGCTTAGTAAATCTGGCCTCTTGTCTTTACACTATGTGACTTAAGTTAACGTTGTTAGAATTTTGGAAAATAATGAAACCTTGTATAAAGCTTTATTAACTGAGTTAAATGATTTTTAATTGCCCCCAGACATTTTTTACACTGTGGCTGTACAGTTGTCACTGTTTGTTTGAGATATATGGAGGGACTGTTTAGAGTTTTATTTTTTCATTAATTATCAAATCAAGAGGTATATAATTTATCCAATTTAGTCAAAGAGGGTAGCTTTCCTGATACAATAGATGAGTGTAATGTTTAAGTTATAGCTGTTCCAAAATATGGTAGCGAGAAGCACATGATCTGAGAAATAGGAAGATATATTATTAGCTTTGTTTAAGCTCATAACGTTTTATATGAATACAGATAAGACCTGAATGGATTCTAAATATTTACTATGAAACCATATTTCAAAATAAGGTGCAAACATAGTAAAATGGGCAAATGCCTTTTCACACACCAAGGACTAAAAAGGATGAGAGCAGGGGCGTAGCTAAAGGTTCATGGGCCCAGGTGCATCAGCTTGGGCCCCCCCACATAGAGGCTGTTTGAGGTGCACTACCATAGTGCCAGTGGAGCGCAGCGCACCTCAAAAAAAAAAACCGATCAGGTCCACAGAAGACAGATGAGTGACAGGCTGGTGCCCCCAGTATCCCTCATCGTGTGTCCAGTTCCCCCAGTATCCCTCATAATATATCCAGCCCCCCAGCATCCCTCATCATATGTCCAGTACCCCAGTATCCCTCATCATATATCCAGTTCCCCCATTATCCCTCATCATATGTCCAGTACCCCAGTATCCCTCATCATATATCCAGTTCCCCCATTATCCCTCATCATATGTCCAGTACCCCAGTATCCCTCATCATATATCCAGTTCCCCCATTATCCCTCATCATATGTCCAGTACCCCAGTATCCCTCATCATATATCCAGTTCCCCCATTATCCCTCATCATATGTCCAGTACCCCAGTATCCCTCATCATATATCCAGTTCCCCCATTATCCCTCATCATATGTCCAGTACCCCAGTATCCCTCATCATATATCCAGTTCCCCCATTATCCCTCATCATATGTCCAGTACCCCAGTATCCCTCATCATATATCCAGTTCCCCCATTATCCCTCATCATATGTCCAGTACCCCAGTATCCCTCATCATATATCCAGTTCCCCCATTATCCCTCATCATATGTCCAGTACCCCAGTATCCCTCATCATATATCCAGTTCCCCCATTATCCCTCATCATATGTCCAGTACCCCAGTATCCCTCATCATATATCCAGTTCCCCCATTATCCCTCATCATATGTCCAGTACCCCAGTATCCCTCATCATATATCCAGTTCCCCCATTATCCCTCATCATATGTCCAGTACCCCAGTATCCCTCATCATATATCCAGTTCCCCCATTATCCCTCATCATATGTCCAGTACCCCAGTATCCCTCATCATATATCCAGTTCCCCCATTATCCCTCATCATATGTCCAGTACCCCAGTATCCCTCATCATATATCCAGTTCCCCCATTATCCCTCATCATATGTCCAGTACCCCAGTATCCCTCATCATATATCCAGTTCCCCCATTATCCCTCATCATATGTCCAGTACCCCAGTATCCCTCATCATATATCCAGTTCCCCCATTATCCCTCATCATATGTCCAGTACCCCAGTATCCCTCATCATATATCCAGTTCCCCCATTATCCCTCATCATATGTCCAGTACCCCAGTATCCCTCATCATATATCCAGTTCCCCCATTATCCCTCATCATATGTCCAGTACCCCAGTATCCCTCATCATATATCCAGTTCCCCCATTATCCCTCATCATATGTCCAGTACCCCAGTATCCCTCATCATATATCCAGTTCCCCCATTATCCCTCATCATATGTCCAGTACCCCAGTATCCCTCATCATATATCCAGTTCCCCCATTATCCCTCATCATATGTCCAGTACCCCAGTATCCCTCATCATATATCCAGTTCCCCCATTATCCCTCATCATATGTCCAGTACCCCAGTATCCCTCATCATATATCCAGTTCCCCCATTATCCCTCATCATATGTCCAGTACCCCAGTATCCCTCATCATATATCCAGTTCCCCCATTATCCCTCATCATATGTCCAGTACCCCAGTATCCCTCATCATATATCCAGTTCCCCCATTATCCCTCATCATATGTCCAGTACCCCAGTATCCCTCATCATATATCCAGTTCCCCCATTATCCCTCATCATATGTCCAGTACCCCAGTATCCCTCATCATATATCCAGTTCCCCCATTATCCCTCATCATATGTCCAGTACCTAGTACCGCAGACGACAGCTGTGACCCTGACGAAGCCCACCCCGGGCGAAACGCGTAGGTTTTGCCGCCTGCATAGAGGAGATCTCCGCCATTGGTGCTACACGGAACGGGAGCAAGGAACCGGGGACCGGAATCCAAGGAAGGACCGTGTCCACGGGTGCCTGCGACGGAGTGCACGCCGCCGCAGCACTGAAGCCACCCGACAACAGGACTCCGATCCTGCTGGCATAGCAAATAGGTTCCAGCATAAAACCAGCAAAGACTACCACATGAAAAAGAGGTACCATTTTTCTAGTTTATTATAAGAACTGTGTACCACTATACACCCTGCAGCTTGACGAGTCCACGTGTTGTCTGTAACATCACGCTACACGGAAAAGTGAACCACAACTACCGGTAGTGTATTTTACTGAAACAAGAGAGGACTCGTACCGCACAGGGTTGGAATTACTATCCTATACATGCATATTATTTATCACCTATGATTTAACATATGCGCCCATCGGCAGTATAATTTACAACAGAAAGGAACAAACAACTATACACCTGTGCCACAAGGTTCAGAGAAAAACTTTCAGAGCAGACTTTTGATACACTTGTACGTTTCAATATTTGTTACAAGTGTTGCAACTGAGGAAACAAACACCCATTTGAATTGTTTTCAACCCAGCAAAGGACAATCGAACCTTTTTGCATCCCTAACATAACAAGTACACATTGTACTGTATTTTACCGTGCTTTACCTTTTTATTTTAATGTGTTCACAAATAAAATATTTTATTTACCAAACCATTGTCCATATTTAGAGGGATAGGGCGCGGGGTATCCACACCCACAGCAGGTAATTATTGACAGCAGATAATGAACTATGCTGATTACTAGCTGCTTTTGAGAACTGTTATTTGGAACTCTTGTCTTGTGACAATATATGTTCATTGGTTGCACTGCATGACAGACTCAGCTTACATAAGAGCACTGTGGAACATTTAACAATGTTAGTTAACACAAAATTCAGGTATATTCATTCTATGAAAAGCCTTTGGACAAATTCTTCAGTAACTGCAAGCCCACATACCTTATAATATTCCATTGTATTGTATGACAATTACATATGGCAAAGTGAGCACTCAATGTATAGCTATTGTTTTACAATAAAAGCTTCTAGCTTAGGTTTAGGTCGTATTGGTCTTGGTGTTATAATAACTTTTCTTTTGTCCAGGATTTTCAATAAGTGTACAATATAACAAGTAATTTACTTTGACAGGTCTTCACTTTTTGTTTTAAAAGCCTCTCTCCCCCTCCCAGAGTTACTTACTTTGTTATAAGACTTACCTAGAAACCGCAATATAGTGTTGCCTGCTAATGTGTTCTGTACAGCTCCTGGCTATTAGATGAAAGATATTACCTACTTGACAAGCTTTTTAGCACTGAAATTTGTCTTTTACATTACCTAGCAAAAACAATATAATTATTCCATTTTATATGCAGGAAACCATTGTTGTAATCAAGAAAATCAATGAGACCAAATTTTTTTTTAAATAAGAGATAGATTTTATCAAATTCTAAAATATAAAAAATAAACAGAAAAAGCTAAAAGGCAACCCCACCACACACAAACTATACATAATGAACATAGGAGTCTAATCATGTAAATTGCAATGTTATATTTGTGCTCAAAATCTTAAGTATTTTTTATTTAAATGTAAACAACATTTCTTAAAGAATATTTGTATGCATTACTGAACAGTTGGGTATATACTGTAAACATTATAAACTAGGGACAAGATCCAGAGTCCAGGAGAACACCTTTCCATAGGCATATGCATAGCAGTTTTGTCCTGAGCATGTACCATAGGAAGAATCTCCAAAAAAAATGTTTGTAAAGGACTTAATCTGCTTAGTAGTGAGTGGAGATTTGAACATCATGAACAGTTAAGATGGATGCCAGATACTGAGCGAATGAGATGGGAGATATATGTAAATGAAAATCTTGGCATTTCCATGCAGCTGTGCGCTAATCAGCAGTCAGCATTCTGTATGCTTCCTTAACAAGTCAGCATTGC
>WWET01002007.1:134123-144432 GCA_011038615.1 Limnodynastes dumerilii
ATATGCTCTGGCATTAAGGTACCTGATGAAAAAAGCATTTATAGGTGTTTTTTAAAGTTGCAAATGCAACCATTAAAACACCCATGTATTGCATGTTTCTTAAAATAAGTTGCAGGTCAAATAGGGTCTAGAATAAGTATTTTTCTGGATGGGCCAAGTGGGATATCTGCTGACACTTCTTATGTTTCTATGTTAAACACAGGTGCAAATACATTACAATGTAATCATTGCTAATATACAAATATTTTTTATTACCTGTATATGGCTGGTTTACTAGCAAGTTTGATTTCAGCTTTGTTCACTGTCGGATGTGCATTACCTATGTGCATAGCACATAGCAACAGTGAATTCCCAGAATCCCCTAAGGAAAAGGATAACAATACAGAAGAGTTCACATGAATGCAAGACAATATGCTAAGCTGTGTGTAAAACTATTGCTGAGCAAATGCTGCAAAAAAATGTTGTGGGTTTAATAATCCCTATGTTCACTGCCATTCTAGCTGTGTGCCCATCAGCTTGTGTGTTCTATGCTAACTATGTGCATGCAACCCAAACCAACCTAACTACTGCCACTAGAAAATCATAAGTGTGTAGGAGACCAAACACTGGCTTCTGTTTGGACTCTGCAGCATTAAAAAATGATGTTATTTTTGGTCTTTAGCCATTTAAATCATTATAAACAAATCTTGCATCACTATTTAGTATAATTTGTGAAAAAGACGTTTGCTCTGCATAGGGAGTACCTTTACAGAAAATGGCTTTGGCTAGCAGGACCTCTTGTGTTTAAATGTGGCATTATTTAACAAAGATATTTAATTACAAGCAGAATGCTGTAGCAGAACACACTGCATGTAAACCCAATATGCTAGTCACGAATAATACTTTGGTATGTACATTTTTAAGATTTCTAGGTTATTTACAATAGTTTGACTTCATAGTTAAAATGAAAATTAAGTGTGAGTGCTAAATTTTAATAATGACATCTTAAAATATTTAGAGCACAGACTTTAAATACTTTTCATATATGAAGCCAGAGCAAAGTTCAATCTTTAACCACTATAAAAATGAAAGCCAAAAACTGAAGCCTGATCCTGACTAGAATCCAGACTAAAATGTACAAACAATGGCATGACATATCCTTTATGCTGCACATGCCTAGAACAAATGTACTGCTTACATTAGGTCTGTCGTCCCTTGGAAGGAATAGGGTAGATGAACATAATTCATAATTGCTGACAAAAGGCAACAACATGGCTGCAGGGCTTAAGGATATGTAAAACACACCTAAAGCCCCCTAACCCAGTCCTAATCAAAGCTATCTTAGGGTTACTAAGAATGTGGAGGAGACTTGATGTCATCAAGCCTATATTGAACCCTTGCATTAGCATTTTACCTTCTGAATGCAACACTAAAGGTATAGAAATGCTCCTTACACATTGTGCTACATGGTGGCTTTGAATGAAAATAGAAAAAAAAAAAGATCTTTAATTTGATTAGTTTTAATATTTTTTTTAGAATGCTTGTTTTGTCACTTTGACAAATGCTTGGAATATAAACACTATTTTCATGATACAGAACAGTGACCTACCTGCATAGTGCCTAGCTGTAATTGTGTTCATGTGTGACCTGCCGTACTTTCATACCAATCCAGGGCTGCAGTAGCGTTTCCATCTGGATCACCCCCTTATCTCCCATTACTTGTATGAGGATTTATGAAATGCAGGATACGTTCATTTTCACATTCCAGTCGGGAAAACTGAGCCCAATGAGCGACGTTCCTGTTGACCAGCATAAAGCTCGGGTCCCTGGGAATATTGCACAGTGACCATACACTAGCCCAGAGGCTAATTAAATAATGTGTGCAGCACAAACATTTAAATGATCAACCCAGAGAGTTTTTGGATCATTTTAATGGCGTTCCAACAAATCGGCCCATGGCAACTGATTGTCACGATTATCATGTATTGTATGACCAGATTAACAGTTATTCTAGCTCAGGTTTCCTAAACTTTCCCCAGAGACTCTTAAGAGTGCATGTTATTTTTACTAGAACAAAGATGTGCTCATTACTGACTGACAGTTTATAAGATTTACAAGTGGTAATTAGAATATTACGTGTGTTTTAATGAGGAGGTCTGGAAAACATGGACTATTAGCGGTTCCTGGGGGCCAAGTTTGAGAAAATACTGCTTTAGATCCTGCTCTTAAGTGATGGCTCACTTGTGTTGCCCTTTAACCTTCAAAAGAGCCTCACACAATATCAATACTATAGCGAGTATTAAGATAAATAAGTATTGTGAGCTATAGTAAACCAAACTCTCAAGAAAAGAAAAAGCAGGAAACGGCTGGGAAGGAGGAAAGGACACAGGTGAAAGCTCGGAGGCAGATTATCTAGGTCTATAAATCACCTTTGACTATCCCAATACATTATTGAGTAGGATCGTTTTATATCCAATCTACTTCTTGTCTCTCTAGCATCATTTCATTTGTTAGCATATTTTTAGTTAATTGTCATTATGTATTGTCTCTTTATTTTGGTATTTTAATGTTGCCATTATAGCCTTGCAGCTTTGCACAGAGAAATGTAAACTCTGGGGTACTAAGCATTATAAATCAGCACTCCTGGGTATTTCCTGAGAATCATGAGTCTTTTTCAGCACTGGCTATTTATCCAAATTTGACCTCTATTTTGAGGATCTTTCCGGAGTTAACCTTTGATCAACAGCTCAAAGGCTGCTTCTGGCAGTGTAAGTTAGTTTAGAAAAGGCTTTCTCCTGCATTGTTCACGTTACCTTAAGCCATGCTGTGCTTGTTTGAACGCCATGCCAATGGGAATATAAATAGACATTTATGTCAAAGAAGCAATTTTTTTCCTGAAAAAAAAAATGCAGAAATTTTAGTTATATGCTTGCAATTATTAAATAAGCCCCAAGTGACTTTCAAGGGTAAGAATTAGGACCACCTTAACAGAAAAGCCTTGAAAGTTGCAGGTGTCTCTATATTTGGAAATGTGTATAATTAATTTTACAGATAATATGTCAGGTTAGCTAATAGTGGTGTGTTAGGGAATTTTCTCCTGTTTTTTCTGTGTAGAATACCTCTGCCTTTTTATGCAGCTGCTCATTTGCCTATGATTGGTTTTGCACAATCGACTTTTGTGTAACAGTGTTTGGAAGCATGTCTGGGACCAGCAACTGCCAGGGGGTATTGATCTACTATTTCAGAAGCTTTAAGAGGTTCCTCTAGATGACTTAGACCTCAGTTTCAAAACACACACACATACACACGATCCAACATTGGGACTAATTGTTTAGAGTTAGGACCACCTAGAGCACAAAAGCCTTAAAAGCATCAGTTGGCTTATCACATATTTGCTAATGTGTGTAACTAATATGTTTGCACCCATTTTTACAGATAGCATGGCAGGCTAGCTACTGAGCAATAGCAGTGTGCTGGGGTGATGGGTATCTCAGCAAAATTTACAAAAGACCAGACTTTATAATGCTCGGAAAAACTGAAAATGACTTTTATCAACATGGTCAATATCCTATTTCATAAAAGGAAACATGATTCGATATTATGAATGGATAACTACAGTTGATTGAACTTAAACTACAAACCCATATATGCTGCAAACTATATAGTCAAGTGGCTGGATCCAGACTTAAGTAAGTACTTGAAATTAGTTACTCCTGGGCTAAACCATTTTGATTGCAGGGTGAGTCAAGTTAATTGTATTCTTTGCATGCAGAGATATATCTTTGAATTGCTTATTGCACACAGATACTGACCAGCTTTACTATCACACTGTTTCTTTAGACTTGGGAGAGGAAACATCATCTCTCAACTCTAATACTGTTTGCAACAGATGAAATATGACTCCCCTGCAATCAACATGGTTTAGCCCAGGAGTAACTAATTACAAGCACTTACTTAAGTCTGGATCCAGCCCAAGGTCTGTAGTTGTGGAGTAATATATTACTCATTTAACAAACATTGGTTTCCCTAATGAACTAATCTTTACGGCAACATTTTTTTTCAACTGAATGTATACTAAAACACACACACATACACAATAAGTAACACTTTAAGATTAGGGGCCGGATCCAGAACTACGTCCATAGACGGACGTAGTTCAATAAACAGTAGCTACTGCGCATGCGTAGTAGCTATTGTACGTAATCTGCGTATTGTTTCAAAACGTAGATTGCGTATATGCGGTCTTTTAGTGATGCATTTAAATGAAGGAAAGTGGGCGCGATTATCATGATACGCACGTGCGGCGGACACAGACACACACGATGGCACACGGAAAATTAGAGGTGGTCTATGGTGGTGTAAGTCCATGGGAGCACGGATTAGCAAGGGGAGTGACCGGGGTTTTGGTGGGTGTTCCTTGCTACATGCGTTCGTATATTTGCAGTCACGTTTGAAAACGGAAGTCTGAATACGGTCCTAAGAGAGGAAAGTTACTCCTGGGCTAAACCATGTTGATTGCAGTGGAGTCATATTTCATCTGTTGCAAACAGTATTAGAGTTGAGAGGCGATGTTTAATAATCCAAGTCTAAATAACAGTGTAAAAGTAAATCTGTGTGCAGTAAGCAATTCAAAGATATATCCCTGCATGCAAAGAATACAATTAACTTGACTCCCCCTGAAATCAACATGGTTTTGCCCAGGTGTAACTTCATCTCTGAATTACAAGCTCCTTCTTAAGTCTGGATCAGTCCCAATGAAATGTCCCGATATGTATAATGATTCATCTGTACACAATGAAACGATTTAGCGGTGGACCTGTCTTTATTCTTGTCAGGTCAGCACACACTCATTAATGGAGAAGACATTGTGACATGTTTGGTTGTGAAAATTAGCCACTTCCAAAAATCTTGAAATAAATTCAGTGTTTTTATCTTCAGGCTGTTTTGTGTGATAGTGAAGTTAAATCCAATCACATCCCTAACTACTCCATAGCACATGTGGACTTCTGAGACCAATACCATCATCAAGTTTACTAGCTCATCTAGCATAAAATGGCGGCTGTTTGGAAGTCTGGAATGACATGTCACCAGTTAGCGCACCTACACTGTACATTGTAAAACCAAGTCACACCCACTTGTAAGCACAATTTGCCCCTTGGTGGAAGCTGAAATGCTGTTGAAAGTGTAATTTATGGGAAGTCTGGATAGAGAAGATTTCAGTTGGGCAGCATGGATGTGTACATGAAGATTGAACATCTGAATGTGGATCACTGTCCTTATAGCAGGATGGTCAGTTCTATGCAGTATACCTAATTATGAATGAAATGATATAGGGGTTTAATCATACACAATCCTAATCAAGTCTCCCACTACACAATGTACAGTATAAGTGATTGGCACAGACAAGACACTGCCCTATTATCTGAATTTATTTGCTATACTAATGACTTTAAATATGTTAATATAAATAAAGCAATAAAGTGAAAGGGGGTGCAACAAAAAGGAAACCTCCTAACAAATCCTACAGCATTATTTCTGGCACTTGCTCCTGCACAATTCAGGGAGATTATTTCCGACAACTGAATCTGCTGTAATGTAAGACAATAAATATAAATGGGTGTATTAGCTACTTTCTTTGAGTTAAATGTGAAGAGACTTTACCTGCTTCATATACTACATTCTTTGAAGGATCTTTTAAGATAAATTATTCAACTAAAGCTGTAAAAAGGGCAGAGGCGTCTGAAAAGCAACTTTAAAGGTGACAGAGAATAGAGTTTCAGGAAATTGAATCCAGGTCTGAAATTCAATTACTTAATGACAGCTATTTTGTTTCAGTTAGTGCTTCTATGTGCAGGGGAGTACTCTTTTAGTCAGCAGAAAATACAATTTGTTAAAGGGAAAATCAACACATGGCTGGGTAAACAAGATACTCTTTTTGGTTAACTAATGCTTTAGAAGCATTCTGTCAGGGCAGATATCAAGCGCCTATAAAGCCTTTTATTGCAAATCTATTGCAGACAAACACTGAACTTTACTCTTTAATCTATTTTATATTGTATACTACGTAACAAACATTTTATATTTACATCAAAGATATACTATTCACAATAGCAAACATCTGTGTACAGGAAGCTATATTTAATAACACACAACCATTTATACCCACAAATAATCCTTGGCATGTGACCAAATCTAAAAGTGTTTTTTTTAAAGAAATAGACATGGAAAAAATATAGTTATACTTCAGATACAAGCTGACTTTATTAAATTAAAGTTAAATATATTATACTGATATAACATAATAAAACTTTGAATTATTTTGCTTAAAAAGGGACAGAGAAAGGGAAAGCAACAGAATAGGACAAAAAGCATTATTGGGAAGTATACTGAAAACTTTGTTGTACTTAATTTATAAATCATAACTAAATAAACATTCACTCTCTATGAAAGTGAAATAAAACCCCACATATTAAGATTATAAAACACAGTGACTACATATCAATATAGTAATTGATAATCCTTGCTTTGTCTTTTATGATTGTTTCTTTTTGTTTGAATGTGAAACAAATGAAAATGTTAAACTCAATTTAACCTTATCTTTTTATCTGCTAATACAGTAAATATTTATTATGTGTTCTTGTTGTATAGTTGTTTTTCACTTTTTCAATTATGTTATGCATCTGTCAAGTGAAAACTTTCTGAAGTTTTAATAAGATTGAAACTGTCCTATGTACTGGAATTTACTATATTGACAGTACTATCATTGGAGCATTAAAAAATCAGATCCAATATGGGGTACACTTTTACTGATGACCAGCACAAAAGGTGTGATTGTATTGTGAGGGGTGCGATTAAGTTACATTGTTTTGCAAATCAAGAAAACCTAGCTGATTTTGGTTATTACAAAAATATGGAAGTGCTTTATTCTTGTTATTCTATTTATTCTATGCACATCTCCTCCACGGTGCACCAGGGACAACAATTTCAATATAATGTCTCACTTTTTTGGCCTTTAAACCACTTACAGTATATATGATAATACATGCATTTGTGTCATTACACTAGTGAAAACCCCTGTATAAATCAGGGAAAATATGAACATTAACATTCTAATACATTTTATAGAAAACTAGATTTATAATAAATACTAAACTTTAAGTAACAAAATTAAGTCATTTAAATATTGTGACTGATTACTCTTCAAATACTTGAGAACAGACCTAATTTCTGAATAAAGCAGGAATAATAATTAAAACCATCATATATTGATGCAGTAAGCAAATTTGTCACCTTAAATTGCATTGACAGTTGTATTATTTCAATGTACTGACATTTTTTAGTTCCTCTGTAGATAGAAGTGGTTCTGTCTTAGAGCATAGGTATAGGCAACCTTCTGTACTCCAACAGCATAGACAGCTGATTACTGGCAAAGCATGATGGGAATTGTAGTTTCACAAATGGAATAGATTTGGAATTTTGCAGGTTGCCTAGAATGTTCAATGAACTTCAGCCTTGCTTATCAAGAAATAATTTCAGAAATGTAATGTCAGTATTTACATTTTTTTTTTATTAATGTGGCTAATTGTTTCTCTATAATAAAAATGGTGTAGCAACAACATTTGGGTTGAGAATTAACAGTAATTACCCATATTTTATACTTGTAATGCAAAGATGTCTTCTAAGTGGGGCATATAGATCTTTTAAAAGCAAAGTATACCCAATAATTGCACTTTAACAACCCCAATTAAATTATGTTACACAAACACAATTGTCAACATGAATAAAACCCTAACACAATGTATTTAATCTACATGAGCGTGAGAGAGTTTACACATCCAGCTTATTTAAAAAAAAAATGTGCAAACCTTCAACTACAAACTTTTACTAGTAAACGATGAACTCTAAAGGCAATAAATATGACCTGATGGATACTAAATGAATGAACTTCTAATACAATAAGTTCTCCAAGGAGTGAGCCCAACATAAACGTTCTTTTACAAGACCACAAGCACTTATTATGAATATTGTATGAACAAAATGAACATATGCAGTTTATTGACAAAACATAACAGTACCAATATGATCATCTTTATACAGTGCACCCTAGTGAAAAACAAAACTGATCATTCTAAAGACTGCTCTTGAGTGGGAAATAACATTTATTTCTTGCTATAATGAAATGTTACCTATAGGAGGGATGTCCTGAACCTTCTGTGAATCACAAAGCTAGCACTTCATTTACTCCAATGACTGATTGCATTATGTGTGGAAACATTTTTATTTCAGTGTGTAATGCTATTGCCAGTAGTTAGAAAGCTAGTTACTGTACATGAAGCAACCCCTGTGCCTGCACCTAGTAATAGACGTGTATTTCTTATCAATCTATTGCAGGTGCTGACTGATGGTACAAGAAATCCAGATACTCTGCCCTGCTCCTGTACAAACTACATACACAGGAAGATTACAAGAGCTCCAAATCAAGCAGACAGAGGTCCTCAGATGTCCGCCCCATAGGATGTCTCTGACACGTCCGAGGACATGATCTCCCGGCATGAACTCTCTCCCGTCCTTCCCAAACGATGCTGTAGATACCATACACCGGGTGTCCGGGTATAATGCGCAGCTGTGAGGGCAGCCGGAGTGTGACACCCACCTGAGACAGACGGGTCCCCCGCGAGCAGAGGGCTCCTCGCCGGCCGCACGTCCCAGCAGCAGCAGCAGCAGCCGCGCACTGACCGACTGAGCGAGTGACTGAGCCGCCACTGCACGCGCCAGCTCTTCCGCCCCGTGTTCCCGCCCAGGCGCTGACGTCATGCCCGTTGTTTTGGTCCGCCCGACCAATCGGACGCGTTGCCTGGATTCTACGGGAAGCGAAATGGGCCCTTCCTCCCGAGCTGAGGACTTCCCCATCGCTGAGAGAACGCATTGCGCTGGGTACACTGCCTGGCCACCCTGTAGCAGCTTTATCAGCTCTGACATGGAAACAGCGCTGCAGTCTCAGCACGGCTTCTTCCCAGAGCAGCCGCCTCCTCCTCCTCAGCAGCAGCACAGCCCAGACGAGCAGCTCTTCTTCCAGCAGGACGGCCAGTGTCTCCAGTGCAACAGCTGCTCCTTCCAGGGGAACCACCTGCCCCTCCTGCGCACCTCATCCCCCATCAGCCCCGGAGCTTTCCGCAACAACTCCTCGCCTCTGTCCTCATCGTCCTCCCGGCAGGGCAGCCAGCTGAACGTGAGTGAGCTGACGCCTTCCAGCCATGCCAGTTCGTGCAGACCTCCCCAGCACAGCAGCCAGTACCAGCAGTGCCACAGCCGGCAGCAGGCTAGCCCCAGCACCAGCCAGCGCCGGGAGAGTAACCCCTTCACGGAAATAGCCATGAGCAGCTGCAGGTACAACGGCGGCGTCATGCGACCGCTCAGCAACCTGAGTGCGTCCCGCAGGAACCTCCACGAACTGGACTCCGAGTCGCAGCCTCTGCAGCCCATGTCCAGCTCTGCCCCAGAGATCGTTGTCTCCAAGCCCGAGCACCACTCCAACAACCTGGCCGCCCCGTACAGCGGCTCTGGGCAGACGACCAGCTGCAGCAAGTCCAGCAAGAAGAAGAACCAGAACATCGGCTACAAGCTCGGGCACCGCAGGGCGCTCTTCGAGAAGCGCAAACGCCTCAGCGACTATGCGCTCATCTTCGGCATGTTCGGGATCGTAGTCATGGTCATTGAGACGGAACTTTCCTGGGGAGCCTATGGCAAGGTAAATCCGGAGCCACGCCGAAGTGCCCCGGTCCATGGCGCTCATCTATGGGAAGCATGGCAACTCCTGTGCGCGGGTATCGCGGTCACCAATGCTACAGTCCCTTTATGAGGGACACATAACTATATGCAGGTGTCAGTGTCACCAATGCTACAGTCCCATGTGTGGGACACATGACAACTCCAATACAACACCACTGCTACAGCCCCTAATAGGGGACATACAACAACTCCTGTCTATGTGCAGGTGTCGTTGTCACTACTGCTACAGTCCCATGTGTGGGACACATGACAACTCCAATCTATGTGCAGGTGTCACCAATGCTACAGTCCCTTGTGTGGGACACGTAACACCTATTTATGTACAGGTGTCCCTGTCACCACTGCTACAGTCCCTTATGGGGGACACATAACTCCTATGTACAGGTGTCCCTGTCACCACTGCTACAGTCCCTTATGGGGGACACATAACTCCTATGTACAGGTGTCCCTGTCACCACTGCTACAGTCCCTTATGGGGGACACATAACTCCTATGTACAGGTGTCCCTGTCACCACTGCTACAGTCCCTTATGGGGGACAC
>WWET01002007.1:197032-218852 GCA_011038615.1 Limnodynastes dumerilii
TGTATAGGGTGGATAGATATATATATATATATGTATGGTGTGTGTATATGTATGTATGTATAGGGTATATATATATAGGGTGTGTGTATATGTATGTATAGGATGGAGATATATATATATATATAGGGTGTATGTATAGGGTGTATATATATATATATATATATAGGGTGTGTGAACGGCACTCCTAATAACAGAAAATAGCTTGCTCCGGTGCACAGCTGGGGTAGTGAGGATATGCACTCAGAGACTCAGAAACTTGAAATCAATTATATTAAATCACATGGTTAGAAGGAAGACATCCGAAGTTTCATCAGGGTAACCAACAATAGCATAGAGATCCACAATTATCAGCCTCCATGCTCTGGACACTACGCTGACAGACGCAGCAAACCTTCTTGCCACAACTCGCATTGATGTGCCATCCTGGATGAGCTGCACTATCTGAGCCACTTGTGTGGGTTATAGACTCCGTCTCATGCTACCACTAGAGTGAAAGCACCGCCAGCATTCAAAAGTGACCAAAACATCAGCCAGAAAGCATAGGAGCTGAGAAGTGGTCTGTGGTCACCACCTGCAGAACCATTCCTTTATTGGGGGTGTCTTGCTAATTGCCTATAATTTTCAACCGTTGTCTATTCCATTTGCACAACAGCATGTGAAATTGATTGTCAATCAGTGTTGCTTCCTAAGTGGACAGTTTGATTACACAGAAGTGTGATTGACTTGTAGTTACATTGTGGTGTTTAAGTGTTCCCTTTATTTTTTTGAGCAGTGTATATCACTCCAGTACGAAGAATAACAACCTGGGTTTCTATGGTTGCCCAATGTGCCTCCGTTTTTTCTCCAATACTCCCTATTAAAGTTGAATTTAACCCTTCCTTAACAACATTAATACTCCTCCTCCAATTTTTCCTACTGTTTCCTTCCTAAATAAATAAATAATAAATCAATCAATAAATAAACAAACAAACCGGTATAGCTAGGTCCCAGTCATGATTTTCACTGTACGATGATTCTGTGATTCCCACTATACATTTGCTGAGAAACAGCGACTATGAATGCTGAGGTTATGTTGTGGGCTTTTGGGAACTTAGCAATAGCACTGGAAAACAGTACATGACAAGAGTACTTGTGTGAATACTGTCAGGCGTGTGCTCTGTTAACTTCTGCCCCCTGTCACTGTGACATTAGAAATATGCCTATATATCATTCCACGACAGCTGACACATAAAGCCACACAGCAGCTGTAAGACATATTCTCTGCACAGCATGATATTACACAGAGTGTATCTGAACCGATCACCATGACGTATGTATTGGGAGTACCCCAACATCAGACAGCGTGAATATCATATGATTCATAATGAATGTAGTGTTAAGAAATGGGAAAGCATACTGTAGTATTAAGTGTTTAGAAACGTCAGCAAGATGAAAGCCAGAGATTTTGATCAAAGCAGGGAAGAGATGATACATGAACCGTGTGTCAATAGATATTTTCGCTCCAGAGATCAAGTATTCATAATGCAACCTTATCATATTTCCTATATCTGTCAAGTCAACCTGTGAACTCTCTGGTCTGTAACACTACTCAACATGTCTATATACAAACAACCCGCAGACAGCTTCAAGCTGAAACTTTCACCACTTGTCTTGTGATAGGCATCTAACTCATCAGAGCAAAACAGATACAAAGTGCACAATTGCCTCTGGCCCACAGGAAAACAGCCTACAGAAATGACAGCAACAAAAGTCAGCATAGTCCAAGACTTCTCAAAGTAAAATCCTACTTGTACAAATGAAATCTATCATTCAAGTTGCTGTGTAATCATAATTATAGTTGTTCTATTCCACATCATTTATATTTTGAGCAGACAGGCTCTTACTCTCTGTATGGTATTGCTTCCCTCAGGCCGAAACATTGTAATTAGTTTTATTTCATTCCATTGTGAATACAGAGTAAACTGATCAGGAAAGCAGGTTATAAATGCTTGAACTTGTTTGACTTATTGCCTAATTAAAGCATCAAGAAGCGGCAAAGCTGTGATTTCTATTCATTGTTATTTGTAATAAACTTTATGGCCTAGATCCAGAACAACGTCCGCTAGTGTATTCACGCTAGCCGGAGACCTAACATCGCTATTTTGGATGTACTGCGCATGCGCCACAGATGTTACGGCACGTAACACTGAACGTACGTAACATCCTAGTATCAAGAGCTCATCTACAGACGAAGGGGTGTGACAGCCATACGACACCCGTATCGTGCAGTATGGGCGTGCTTAGGTGCATAAAACGTGCAGTCAGGAGTTACGCTCAGAAAAGTTAAGGTAGGGTTTGGAAAGCGTAAAATGGCAAAAGTACGTACGACCGAGGGGAGTGTCTAGTGATTACGGTTGCGTAAATACGCCATGCGTTGAAACGTAAAGAAAACAAGTGGCAAACATTTTGGAGTCCGAAAACGGAACAAATAAGCTCCGCCCCGTTCAAGTTATGCTCCCGCCCCGTCCCCACTGTCATACCACACGGTGCAAAAATGACCCCTAGCCTGTAAAATGACAATACTGATAATATGGTCGTACTATTTGACTGCTAAAATATTTAAGACGGCCATTAACGTTCTTTGGAAGTTTATCATGTACATTTAAAAATAATAAAAATAAAATAAATCTACATTAAGGAATTGCGTTGTTATTGTCTGTAACAAGTCCTGTTTTTGATATTTTTAAGTAATTTACAATTTACTTCTTTTACACATTAAAATAGTAATTTCATATTGCAAGAACAGATGTAATAGCAATAGCAGTATACAATGCATTAGTAGAGCACATTACACAATGGACCAGAGCTTGTGTCAGTGTATAAGCTCTGTTGAATATGTTATGACACATTTACCATCCTCACCTGCTTTCCTATTGCAGCACAGGCCAGGACCATCTTCCTCCATGACTGTCTGCCCCACATGGCCGCTAGGCCACGCCCTTTCAAAACACGCAAAGCCATGCCCCTTTTTCTGAATTTTTTTTATTTTCAATCTGGGTGCGCCACTGGGAATGTAGGTCTGGATCTACCCCTATGACTGGAAACCAAATTTAATTTGTATTTCTCCAAAAGACCTGACTAAAATGGCCACATAATTCATCAGTATGGGATAACTTTTGTTGAGGTGGGTATGGCTATTAATACTAGACATAGTTGTTCTAGTACTTAACAGGAACACATATTTAGACATTTAGGGGCCAATCCAGAGCTTTGTGTTGCATATCTTGGAATGAGTTTGCACTCAGTGGCGCACCCAGGGGGGGTTTCTGGTTGCCCAGAAACCCCCTAGAGCCCTATGGCAGCACAGGCCAGGACCATCTCCCTCCATGACAGTCTGCCCCACATGGCCGCTAGGCCACGTCCCTTTCGAAACACGCAAAGCCATGCCCCTTTTTTGGAATTTTCCTTTTTTGCACAATTTTTCAGAAAAAATTTTTCAATCTGGGTGCGCCACTGGGAATGTAGGTTTGGATCTACCCCTATGACTGGAAACCAAATTCAATTTGTATTTCTCCAAAAGACCTGACTAAAATGGCCACATAATTCATCAGTATGGGATAACTTTTGTTGAGGTGGGTATGGCTATTAATACTAGGCATAGCTGTTCTAGTACTTAACAGGAACACATATTTAGACATTTAGGGGCCAATCCAGAGGTTTGTGTTGCATTTCTTGGAGTGAGTTTGCACTGTATGTTCTCAAACAATGTGCATGCATTTGCTCCTGATTTAGAGCCAATTGCAACTTGAGCTGCCATTTTGTGTTCTGAAAGGCGTGTCCTCATGGTCAGGGAAGGGGTGAAGGTATGTAGTCAATGTACAGCAATGGAGAGCAAAATGAAATAACCACTGGTTGAGTCAAAACATTTGCTCCAGCAACAGGTCTAAGTACAGGGGGCTGACAGTCAACAAGCTAACCTGTTTTGATACAGTTTTATTGTCTAAATTCATTCTTTGATATTGTTTGATTACATTCACATTAATACTGAAGTGCTTCACTGCTTATTATCTCAATTAGCAGTATACATTACAGTGTACTACCCTGAACTTGTACATGGTTACATAGCTGCTCTGTGCTACATGCCATGCTTGCATATGCATCCAGAGGTACCATTGCATGCACACAGCCTTCTCATGTTTTGCACTCAGATGTATGGGACGCTCGTTGTGTGCACCTCTGGATCAGACCCTTAGACTTAGGTTCAGAAACTGACATTCCTAGGCTGCAATAGTGTGGGTGACCAAACTGTGCCATTATATTTTCCCCTCTGCTTTTAATTGCATAACAAACCTCAGTTCATTGACTGAATTGTGCATGATAGCTTATTGATGTCATATACAATAGGGAAGGTATCATGGTTAGTCATAGATTCCACCTGCACTTCTGTCATTCACTAAAGTGATGATATACTGGATCCAAATTCCATGAACAATGTGTGTGGTCCTGTGATTATTATCGCCTGTTTTCTGCAACCCGATAAAAATATTACATTTGTGGATTGGTTTAACAGTGGCATAACTACAGTGGGTACAGGGGGAGCTGCTTCTACAGTGAGGGGTTCTACTTGCTAAGTCTATTAGAGAAACTTGTATCCACATGCAAACTCATTGATCTCAAGCAAGATATTACAGTGGCACTATACAAGTATGTGGTGGGTTAGATCAGTGGCATTACTACCGCGTGAGTAGGGGATGTGACGACTAGAAGGGAGTTTGTGTAAACCACGCACTCTGCAGCCATAAAACTCTAATCTTAAGAAGTAAGAGCCAGATAATTAACATAGGGTCATGTATAGAGCAGTTCTGTGGTATTATTTGTCTTTGTTTTATGATTTTGTTAGGCATTTTATAATCTCTTATTTTTAATTGCTTCCACACAAGACTTGAGCACATTACAACTGACAATAGATAAAAACAATGCTAAATTATGTTGCAAACATTATCAAACAAACTAGATGAGAAAATCTGCTCTGCAAAGCTTCTGAATAAAGTCCATAATGATATACCATTGGGTCTTTATATGCGTAGTCTGAAAAGATTCTGCCCACTAGATTTGGTCCCTAAGCTGTAATGATGCGTGCAAACCTACAATATTTTTAAACATCTAGTTTAATAATCATTAAATAGTGATAGAAATTGTGAGCTGAATTTGTAAAGCTGAAAGACTGGATCCTGATCTGAATCCAAAGTTCCGTACTGGAAGCATTTCCAACAGCAACACTGGGCAAGATGCGGACGACTCATGCACTAAGTGGGAGGAGGAATAGTTCAGTGAGCCTGTGCTAAGCACCCTCTGTCCTTTCCACACTTCCGAAGCGTCCCCATTTTACATGAGATTGTTGTTGAAGTTTTAAGGTCTGCGCTTTAAATTCTTATGAGGGAGGGGAGTGGCCTCCCCTTGGCCGCAAGGAGTTACAGCAGGGCCAATGTAAGATTCTTCTGAATGCAGTGGAATTGTAAGTCACGATCTAGTCCAAAATGACTAAATATAATAAGGATTCTATACATGATAAATAAATAAAGAGGCGAATGTCTTTCCAGAAACCCCATACTGAAGCTCATGTGCGATCAACCACACAATCATTTTATAGTTAATAAAACTGATATATTCATTTAACTTATAGGATATAACTGTTTCTATGTATAAGTATAGCTGTTTAGTGTAAGCGCCAAACTTTATATATTTCATTTTTCCATTTTCACTTATGACCTGTCATTTAAATTGTTGTTGTACTATATAGATTTTTCAAGTCAAATTATAGTCTGGCAAATTAACTTTATATTTCAATTGAAAATAATAAAAGGATCCACTTGTTTCATTGCTCTATCATATAACGATATTATATTATATTCTAATATAGTGCATAGCCAATGCATTTCTATTCTTTTCATCTGTTTCCAGGGTGCTGGCTGCACTGCCCTTGTTGTAGCTGTGGTTGCAAGAAAGCTAGAACTTACCAAAGCAGAGAAACATGTTCACAATTTCATGATGGATACACAGCTGACTAAACGAGTAAGTAAAGAAATATACAATACTGTTACCTGTTATATCAATCAACCCTAATGCCCCATCCACATGCTCAAATAAATCATATGAGAGAACCTAACCATTGGATATGCTGATTAGACTGCATGTACAGGGCACATATTGTATGTTACTCTGTAATGTGATGATACTGATATCACCATGCACATGACATGGTCACAGTCACTGTATAGTACATAATACATTTATTTAACAATAACATTAATAATCCTTTTTCAGTGAAGATATTGGACCGGATTCAGACTCGGAGTTTAGCGTTTTTACTACTGCGCATGCGTAATAAATTTTTTACGTAGTCTACGTACCTTTTCCTTACGTAGAATGTGTATATGCGCTCTTAAAGACCACATATATGCAATCTACATAAGGAAAAGATACGTAGATTAAGTAAAAAATTTACTATGCATGCGCAGTAGTAAAAACCGCTAAACTCCGGACATATATGCTAAACGTCCGGTAGTCTGAATCTGATCCATACTTTTTTGAACAATAAAGTCTTAGTACACAACTTAAGGTGATTTATTTTCATTTTCTCTGAAATTGTCAATCAAGCAAGATTGATATAACTTTGGATTAAGGTTTGAATTAAATGGAAAAAAAAAAGAGTTCAGTGGAGACATAGGGAGTCTATCTATAAGTCTATCAGGTAAAGGGCCTGGTCTATGCTAAACTCCAGAAGAACGTCCTACATATGGAAAAATTCAGCACAAATAATGGCTCTTAAGAAGGAACCAGATGTGAACTTAAGTACAGACCCTCCAACATAACCCATTCCATTAGGTACAATACTCTGCACCTGAGCTTCCAACTGACACACTCACTTGATGAAATGACTTACCTGATATTTAAAAAACTATTTGTCTCTTCAACAAAGCAAGTTACCATAGTAACTGACAGTTGGAAATTTAGAAGCAGAGTATTTTCTACCTAATGGAATGGGTCATGTTGGGGGGTATGTAAGTATGGATCAGTATGCAATTATAGTTTTTTGAATATCGTTGCATTGAAGTAATGAGCAGGGTTAGTCCATGGCTATTTAAGTTAAAATGTTTTCTACATTTTGTTCAAGGATTTTCTGTTAAACTATAATGGGATTATAAAAAAATATGTAGTCATAAATAAAATAACTGCTAAATCCAATTTAATTAAGCAACTGAACAAAGGCAACAAACATGCTTCACTTGGCTTACCTAAGTTGTTAGCACAAAGCATTAGCAAGTCCATACATTTTGTAATTCTCTTCTAGCTATGATAGTCTCTGTAGCTGTTGCAAGGGCTATGACTGTGTAATCCATTGGTTCTGGAGTGGACTCATTTGCAGAAACTCATTTTAGTCCACCCTTATAATTCCTGTAATGCCCTTCTGTTGTCACAGCAATGCATTACATTCTAGTTACAATGCTCAAAGTTACATGTGCTTCTATTATGGGCATGCGCAGTGTGAAAATATGCCATAACTCTATAACACTGGGCACATACAATTCTGGATCTAGCCCATTCTAACAATTTGTATTGGTGGCTCTTAAGGTTAACATGTTTTCATAGCAAATCATCAGTTGTATTAATCTCAAGAACTGGTCTACCTTACTCCTATTCAGCTTGTCTCCATTTTTAGCTGCCTGTTGGCAACATAACTGGGATATATGCCATAAAAACAGCAGCATACTTGCAGGTGAAGCTTGCACTGTTTGCACTGTTTTTTTAGAGTAATTGTAAAATGTGTTCCTGCTTACATATCATTCTGTTTTGTGTGACTGACAATTCAGGTAAAGCTTTTGTCTAAGATTGTCTGCAGGGCTTTCTGGGAAGAACTATTGTGTAGCAGAGCTGTTATTCATAAAGTGATGTACAGAAATACCTGTTAGAAACTCATTGTTCATATGAAGTATATCTTGAGTTTCTCAAATCTGGAATTTTAGCTACACAGATTGGAAAACAGCTTGTGGAAAAGGAAATATCAGGGAATTTCATATTTGCATATTTAAATGTGAAAAAGTTGAAACGATGCATTATTCACAATGAAATTAAAGTTTTGGCTGCTTATTTTTATCATTTAAGACATAAATAATTGTACAGACTCTTTACTTACTAAATATCTACATTTTACAACAATGATATTGTAGCAAAGGTTGGCTAAATCTAAGCTATGAACTGAGCTGTATAGTAATACTCACAAATATATATTTAAACAAACATGACAGCTATTACTTCTTTCACTGTCTGGGAGCCTAACCAAATCATTTTTTTTATTATTTACTCTACAAAAGCAGAATCTACATTATTTTTTCCATTACTAAAATGATTTGTCCTTTTTTTCCTTAATTTTCCAACTTTTTAAAGTTTGTATGTGCTCAGAGGGTTTCCTCCCGTGCTCCAAAAATAACAGTTATTTATTACATTATTGCTATAGGTTCCATATTCCTTAATCATTTTATAATGAGTCCGTCATGCAATGTAAGATAGGAAACAACAGTTTTATATGATGATTATCGTTCCACTTACACTATAATCTTGCATATTGCAGTCATCCTCTCAAGCAGATCTTTTAGTATGTCAAATAACAATTTTTTGGGAGAATTTGGACCTCTAGTTATAAATAATTATTGCTAAAATGCTAAACATATAGATATAGATACAGTAGTCCTTGGCACTCTCTGGTTGAGAAATGGTGTAAATCCAATAATGACCTCAGATGCCTTCTTACCAGCCACAATATAGGACAGGAAATAACAGTTCACAGATGAAGTGGCACTCAGAGGATTTAAATAAATCAGGTCAAAGCCAGTGTAGGTCCAACGTCCAACGACCTCTGCTATAATTGTCCCTGAAGACGGTTTAATAAACCGAAACGTTGGACCTACACTGGCTTTGACCTGATTAATTTAAATCCTCTGAGTGCCACTTCATCTGTGAACTGTTATTTCCTGTCCTATATTGTGGCTGGTAAGAAGGCATCTGAGGTCATTATTGGATTTACACCATTTCTCAACCAGAGAGTGCCAAGGACTACTGTATCTATATTATATACGTGTGTGTATATATAATATTTCATTATTGCTATTAATTTTGTATATAGAGTAACAGAAACATTGGGTTCCGAATGCTATATATATACCAAGATGCTAATACCAGGGTTTTTAGTGGTGATCTGAAAGTTACAGGGGTCCGGGTCCTGGGTCTAATAACCCGTGACTCAGACACAGCAAAAAAGAAGGGTTTTTCCCCTGTCCAGGGGCAACCCGGGTCTTACCAAATACACCCGATTGGAGGGATTTGTTTACTGTTGCTATGAGAAACCTGGGTTACTGCCAGGGTGGCGATCTGAAAGTGGTATTAGGAGATGGACAGGCTGGGGTTTGTATTGTTTGTTTTATGTTTAAATGCATTGCATTTATATTAAAATGAACTGAGGCTAGTTGCGCCATTTGCAAGTCTGCTGGTGTACCTTATATACAAGGGCCCTATCTACACAGTAGACGGCATCTCACTACTTGACCTGTGCCAGCATATTACTTAGTGCTGTACAATTTTAAACAAAGAAAAGAAAGCAGAAGGAGATAGCCTGGGAGGTAAGGCAGACATGTTTGCTTTACAAGTATCAATCTGTAGGCAAATATAGCCGGACGCTAGCTTTGTGTTACTCCCATGTTTCCTTTACATTCCCTAGTTTCCCCATATTTTCATGCTGGTATAATAAATTATTTGGATGCTGACTATATTGGACCCTAGTGAACATGATGGGAAATACAAGCTGTAAAGACCAGTGGGGAAGAGACTCATGAATGACAAATATTCTATGTGCAGAGCTCATTATTTTCTTGTATATATAAATGATATTATTTTTTTTTTTTACTAGTGTTGTATTTGTTTTCTCCACAGGTAAAAAATGCAGCAGCTAATGTTCTCAGGGAAACATGGTTAATTTATAAAAATACAAAACTGGTGAAAAAGATAGACCATGCAAAAGTTAGAAAACATCAGCGCAAATTCTTGCAGGCTATCCATCAGTGAGTACTATACTTTGCTTTGCTTTTAATGCTTGCACAATATATGCATATAATTGTATATGGAGCTGATTTATTTGATTGCAGTGATAATTTATTTTTTTTATTCTAGATAAAAGTAACTATTTTAGTGATGACCAGTGGCATAACTACAGAGGTGTAAGGGGTGCAGCTGCTCTGGGGAGATCCTTGATTATGTGCATTATTGTGTATATGTAGGAGACACCATCGCTCTTCCACACTGTGGAAGTGAGACAGGTATATAACTATTGAGCATTGTGCTGCAATTGCAAAATTTGTTTATATTCACCTGTTTTAACAGCAAAATATGGCAAAAATGCATGTATGTCAGCATTGTCTTTAGTTATAGCCTGTATCTAAATGTGTAGATATACTGGTTAATATACTATCTACAATCTCACTTATTATCGTACTAATGATTGAGTAGATGGCACTTGGTACAATTTGGGGTACCATGTATTATTTGCCACCATGTGTCATACATATACACAAGTATACATATATTTTATTAAATCAGCGACTTGTTATGTAAGATGGACTTACACAGAAACTGGGAATTTAGTACCACACAACTATTGTAGGCAATTCTTAATCAATAGAATAGCATTCAAAGAAAGGGAAGATCTAAATCTGTTGTTCTGGTTTATTTACACAGATCTTATTTATTTATTGGTTTGTTTATGTATCTATTTTTTTGGATAACACTTTTTAATTCCAGTAGAATGTTCTTGACTGTATGTTTGGTGCATGCCATTATGTATGTGGTTATTTATTGTTAATAAAACTAATAGTGACCATTTAGTATTAAATGTAAATGTAAGGAAGGAAAAGCCATCAATCCAAAGAGAGAAAGACAGACACAATTTGTCTGAATGTTCCACATTACACTGTTAATACATTTCTCATTGGGTTAAAGTATTATTGTTGATTAGAACGAGATACATTTTTTTTTATCAAATTGGTTTATTATTTAAAGTAAAATATATTCTTAATGGGTTCATTTGGAAAAATTGTGTTTGTTTCACAAACATAGGATAATATTGTTGAATGTCCTTCTTTGCCATATTCAAGACATTGGACCGTATTCAGAGTTCCGTTTTCACGTGGAGTTGCGTGCGTATTTTTAAGTACCTTTAACTGTGCGTGCGTAGTAAGTTACATAGAATATACGCATGTATGTGCTTTAGGCACGAACATGTGAATCGCACATATGGTCATATGTACAGAGGGGCGGGGTTGAAATTACGTACTTGAAAATTTACATGAAAGTGGGTGGGGGGGGCATTTAAATGAACGCTTTAGTGCGCAGTTATAAAGAATCGCATGCATGGAAGACATATACGCACGTAAGTACACACGCAAAGAACAGAGTGGTCTATGGAGGTGTCATTCTACGATTGCACAGTCGGGAGAGGGGAGTGTTGTGGGTGTCGGTGGGTGTTGGCTTGCTACGTGCGTGCGTTTAATTGTGTACTTTTATAAAAACGGATCTCTGAACACGGCCCATTATATTTAAGTAAGTGTTTGACCAGGACATAAAATACAGTGTAAGCTACACAGTCATACTATACTCCAGGAAAACATACATTGCTGCTATAACCTAACTACTGTTGTACCACAATGTGGAGTTCAGTCATCTTGGCCATCATCATCCATCTTGATAAAGACCAATATAGTTTCTCCAGATTTAGAGGTCAATGATCTTTTTACATTTTGTGTGATTTCTAGATTTATTGCTCCTGGTGCACCTAAAACGTAACTACTTAAAATAACATTTCTAGGTTGCTAAAAAAAAAAAATCACAGTGTTTCTGTATTATAATAATATAATATTCCAAGTTAAATGACCAGTAGAATGTTAAAATAATGTAAAATAATATCATGTTGAATCCAGACTTCAGAGTTTTGCTCATGTTCTGTGCTGTTCATTTGGAGGGCAGCCACCTTTCTACACCACAGTGTGCAGAGGTATAGGCGTTCTCTTTCTCTCCATGTACCTGTCCGAGTTTTCATACATTTGGAAATTACCGTGCACTGTGCACAGAAATCAGAAGTCTGGATCCGGACCATTGTTAGAAGAACATTCTAGGATCATCTAGGTCCTGATTTACTAAGCTGTGGGAAAAGAAAAGTGGAGATGTTCCCCAGAGCAACCAGTCAGATTCTAGCTCTCCCTCTCCTATTACATACTAGAAAAATAACAGCTAGAATCTGATTGGTAAATCTGGCCCCTAGAATCAATTATCAATAGACCAAACTAAAATGATTAACATAAACTTATCAATATAAAGTAAATTCCTACACATAGACTGCAGTGTCATTTCTAATTTTCCCTTAACATGCCTTTTTCTTTACAGTATATTTTAAACAGGTTTTCCTTTGTTTTGTCTTTTTATTTTTTCAACCAAATGAAAATAGAGCCCGGAAGTAAGTTCTGCTGTATCAGCTGTTCAAATCCTCTGAGGATTGTTTACAACTGCATGCCAAGGAGTGATTATTACTCTTTAGATCATTAACTTTAATGCTTGAAGGATACTAGCTCCTTGAATTGGGCTGTTGTCCTATCAATCACGTACGAGTTATTGACATGATTGCTGTCATGGAAACCTTAACCTAAAATCATGATCTTATTTTGTGATAAGTGAAATTTATACATTAAATGAAAGTCCACATTTTTAAATTTATATCCCTTAATTGATCATATAATAATAATAATTTGCTACTGTTTAATAAAGCTTCTTCTACTTTCTGGTGGAATTAAACAGACAAAAGTCATCAGTAAAACAGACTGCACATATCTACAATGCAGAGAGGTTACTACATTTAAGTGTTCTTTTCCAACCGAAAGAGAGAAGAAAATTAATAACTGTGCTTGCAAATTATGCTATCGATGGGGGAATATAGATTTAAAAAGCACCTGTTAAATGTCTGTCAGGTCCAACTTTCTTAAGTACAAGCTATTCAAATCCTTGTTCTCTTACCGTTGTGGCATACTGGTGTGACACAGGGGTATGGCAGGGCTGTGTTTTGCATTCTGGCCAGGTTGGCTAGCATGTTAAATAGCCTGAGACCTGAGCTGCATTGCCTCCCAGGGAAACTGATGGGGAAAGATTTTTCTTTCTTTCGTTTGAATAGCAGGTAATTTACAATAGAAAACCTGTCACTGAACATTCTTAAAATATATCATATAAATAAAGAAACTACTGTAAAAGTGGATGTTTGATTGTAGTTGATTTTACTTTGACCATTGCAGCTAAAGTTCAACAATACATTAGATTAATGTTTTTGGCCACACATCTAGACAGGTGAGTAATTCCTGAACACACCCTGCCAGAGGCGTAGTTATGACTCATTGGCAAAAAGCGCAGCTGGGAAAAATTCAATTATAATTGGGAAAAAACAAATATATACAGCGCTACAAAATAATTCTAAATAATTAAAAATGCTGTATCTTGGTTCTGATGAAAAGAATAATATATATATACACGAAAAATCTGACTAAAAATATTTAATATTTTTTAAATAGCACCATAACAATAAAATATCACATTTAAAAGCACATACACATTAGGCTATCTATTGCAAGCTATCAATAAGTGCCAGAGCCTAAAGCAATTAGAAAAATTTAAGAGCATAGAGATGGTCCCGAGTTGGAGTCAAATATGACTTAAATATGACTTAATTGATATACAATATGATTAGCAACCGGTATAAAAATAAATAGTAGTAATTGAAAAATAATAGTAGCATTGAACCGCTAGCTGATAATGATTGTAATCAAATATGTCAAACAACTCTAAGTTCCAGTGAGTAGATAAATGAGTAGATGAATCTCAGAACACTATTGTCCCAATCTAATGGAGGAGAGGAAGAGAAAATTTATTACCCGATCCTCGGGAGATATGTGTGGAAATACCTCACACTCCTTTCACGTGGCAAGAGTTGTTGAAATCCCAATGTAGTAAATTACTGGGCAACCTTCCAATGTCCGATCACACAGAAAAGCCGTTCTTTATGCAATTGCTCCCGGTTGATCCGGGACTCCAGCTACGGCCCCCTCACAATCAATAAAGTGTTGGCTTAGGAAGTGGGAAAAACGGAGTAAAAAGTGCATTGAACTAGTGTAGAAGCTTAGAATATGATGGAAAGACAAAATTGCTTTAATTGAAATCCTAGTGCAAGTGGCACTTTATATACAGTATAGTAATCATTTCATCAGCTTACTAATTGCTTTATCCCAATAGCAATGAATAACACGTAAATTATTTAAATGGCTAATAACATTTCAGTAAAGATCTAGTTAATTAAAGTTCTTTGCCTGAAAGAGCTAAATATTGACTTGCTCTCCCATGTTAGCCACACACAAAGCCATTCAGCCGAACAACCAAACATCTAAAATACCTTTGTAGAGTTTTAGCTGCTGGTCAAGTAAAAGATCTGTTTTTGCAATGTAGATTCTCACTTATCACTGTATTTTCATCAGGTATCAGAACACCTAACCCAATCCATCTCCGACTAAAAGGGGCTAATTTTGTATCAGCACAAGCAGATACTGGAATGAGTGAACAACTGCCTTTTAAGTCATCATATAGAAAAAAAACTTTATTCCTGTGTCTGTTTGTCATGATACTATGCTTCTTACTACCATAAAATAGAACAGTTTCTCTGTTACTCTGTAATCAACTAGAACCATAATGAAGCTGAGGACATTACATTTCCTGCTCTATGCTTTGCTGTGATAAAAAGCATGTTTTCATTCTACAGATACATAACTAAACTAAACTGACCAATCCAATCCTCATATAATATGATTTGCTCTTGCAAGATGCGTGCATGCAAATCTTAATTCCTACAAGCTACGACGAGAGACTAATAATAATTTGTTTTTCAGGTTACGGAGTGTTAAAATGGAGCAACGAAAGCTAAATGATCAAGCGAATACATTGGTGGATTTGGCGAAGGTTAGTTTAAACCTAAATCTTTCCTACTGCGCAGGCAGACTATTCAGCGGATGTGGCACCTAACAATTTTAGGTCTGGAACAGAGAGTTAAGTCTTAGCCAATAGACAGTGAGGGCGATTCTGCAAACGTGTATACAGATAATCAGTTGCAATTGTGGGTCAGAAATTCCAGGTGACATTTTTTAGCCACCACAATGACTGTTGGTATCATTATGCATCCAGAGTTTATTAGCAGCTCAGCTCTGGATTCATCTTCTTAATCAACATTGATTCCTTGCAGTCTGGAAAGTATAACAATAACCTATGATGTCAGAGACGTATGCTAATTACGTTGATAAATTGTCAGTTCTTGCCAATTATAATACTAGAGATTTCTGACTTGTGTTGCAGGACTGGATTTATGATCTTTCATATGCTGTATAATATAATTGCCTCAGTGGCGTATCTACCATGGGTGCAGAGTGTGCAGTGCACATGGGCCCCTGCAGACAAGGGGGCTGCCCGTGGCACTCACCCTGCACCCTCCCAAAGGAGGCTCCCAATTCCACCTATATCTATACACACGGTGACGGTCCCCACCAGCCTACCTTTCCCAACAGTGCACTGCGTGCAGGCCTCACATGGGGATGTCAGGCGTGCGTGCACTGCACAGCCTCACACTCCTCTTCTGTTTGCAGAGCGTGAGGTTGTGCAGTGCGCGCACACCTGACATCCCCACGTGACGCCTACGAGCAGTGCACTGTTGGGAACGGTAGGCTGGTGGGGACCGCCACTGCGTGTATAGATATAGATGGGGTTGGGAGGTAGAAGAGGGGGGGCCCATCTGGGGAGGGGGTGCCCGTCTGGGGGGTCTGCACACGGGCCCCTTCAAATCTAAAAACGCCCCTGAATTGCCTATATAAATTATACTGTATCCAGTCAGCATTAAGAAAAAAGTTTTTTTCTGCTAACAAATCTATTTCTACTATTTTTAGGGACATTTCCATTGGTTTTGTGGTTGTCAGGAAATTTTTGCTTACCTAATTTGATTTGACACATTTTTGTGTTTTAATAATAGTAATTCTAGTAAAGACTTGCTTAATATTGCCAAAATATATTGCTGGGGACCTCAGTCATTGCATACCAATGACAGGTCTACTACAGTAAATCTTTATTTATTTAATTTTTAAAGAGCAATATCACCTGTTATTGTTAAATAAACTCCAGACCCCTGTTCAATTTTCAAAGTGTTCTGCAGAGAGTTTTCAGTGTACTAAATCTTCCTTTTCTCCATTACAATGATACATGTACTGTAGGAAAGACTGTAAAATACATCCTGTTATTATGTGAAAAATATCACTTTATTTTGCGTGCAGTTAATCATTTTCATAGCTCCCATAAATGAATAATTTTACTGCCAGTAAAGAGTAAACAATAAAGATAAAGAAATATGAGGCTCAAATTGGAACTGGAATTTCATAATAAATAATTTAATAGCACCATAATATACAAAAGGATACAGCTAGTGTTGATGGCACCCATATCAAATAAAAAATATAGCACCTTCCCAATGAATAATATATATATCTAAATATATTTCACTTTTTGCCTTTTTTATGTTAAACATGCTCTCATCCTTTCTACTGTATATTTCACCATCTGGACGGCCTCTGCAAGGTTCCTGCTCTTATTCTTCCTCACTGTCTTGTCCCTCATGGTGTGCGGCATGCACTGGCCGAGACTCCACTGTTGGCACCCTTAACTCCCTGTTTCCCCTATGTTAGAGCCATGACATGAATTACTGCTGTACAAGATGTTACATTGGGATGTCAGTTGTCATGTGCTTTCAGCTGCAGATCGCTATTAGCAGTGACGGCAAGACAAGGTGTGTGAGGGGCAGTTGCCTGCAGGTGTAGGGAGGCCCCATCAGGTTGAGTCCAGTAGGTGATGGAGACCCCTCTAATTCTTGTCCAGGACATGTGCACCTGTTTTTTCATACTAGTTATGCTACTGAAATGAAGTCAACCTTAGAACACATACTTTATTGCTGCAAGGGACTCATAAGTGACATCTAATATATTAGAGAAAGGTCAATTCAGAAAATAACCTAATTTATGTCTTTTATGTATTGGAATCTTCCTATTAAAAAAAAAACGAATTGTTCTTTATGTATGAGAAAAAGCAAATGTGGCATAGAGAGTGTACACTGCAATGTACTATAAGAGGTCACGTCTGTAAGACCTGTATCTACATGAATAATATATGCTCTCATGTGTATCCACCATTGAGAACATATACAAAAAGGTTCAAAATTGAAGTGAAAATCTAGTTGAATTCGATGGTTACTTTAGTGAAACCAGAACAAATCAAAAGCTTTTTCAAGAGCCAAAAGTTAAGAGAATGTCTGTAAATGCCTTTTTAATAGCTTTTAAACTGAAATCTGTATTTATCAGGATATTATCAGCACATGCATTGAGTAATGAGTTCTGTAAGGAGGCATGATTAATGACTGAAATTTAGGTTTAAGCTAGGTAGGACTGGGTAGACTGAGCTAAAATAGCAAAATGGTGAAATGAAGATTTCATAAGGATATATGAGGATTTAAGAGTGGCAATTTGAAAATACAAGTACATTATAAAGGATACAATAATGCCTGCACAAAAGATTACAGAGATCAAGGCTAAAGATAGAATCTCTGATAAACAGAGAACAATGAGAATAACAGTTCAGGGAAGAAAACACAGCATCATGGGAATAGGCTGCCCCAAGGCTATGAATAAGCATAAGATCCATGCAGGGCAACAGGAACAGGTGGCATAGTCTGAAACAAATAAACAAATAGCTATGCACTGAGCAGTACTGAGCAGACAGTAACCAAAACAGACCCATCTTCTGAGGCCCAGATAGACTGGCCGCTGTCCAGATGACTGAGAAGACTACTGCCATTTAATGAATATTATAAAACATATAACATGCGTGTTTAAGGATTATCTGAATATGAGAAGTGCTAAGCTGGCCACACATGAAAATATCAGACACATCTAGCCATTAGGCAGTCAGACACATCTTAAAAAATAATTGAACAGAAGATACATTAGATCATTCTCTGACCTCTCTGATATTTTATGGCCCCAAAAATTTCAATTCCATCTAAACATTTCTATATTGACCCAAAAAAAAAAACCAGGGACACCCTTTAGGTCATCGTGGCCTTCAGCTACACATCAGTGGGGAGGTGTAAGTACACCTGAAACATTAGAGAACTGTAGCACTGAAACAGGTATAAATACGTAAGTAGTTTCTGCAATTAGGCCTTATGTCAGGCCCGGCCAACTTGTGGCTCTCCAGGTGTGAAACTACGAGTACAGAATGCTTTGTCAGGTATCAGCTATGGAAATGCAGTCAAAGCATGCTGGGACTCGTGCTTTCACAATACCTGGAGAGTCACAGGCTTGCGTTATGTGTTTGTCTGGATGACCTCTTTAGTTCTTCATATCGTAGGCAGTATAGCCTGAATCTAGGGAGCACTATGCAGAGAACTTCTCTAAATTTTGAGGTTCACCAGAGCTACAACTATTATCAAGATCTATGATTGGCCTGTTGGTATGTCGTTATTTAGAACAGTCTGTCCTGTGCACATTTATGTGTTATGTGGCATTGCTGCTGTCCTATGAATGCCCATAGATGAGCTTTAGTGACATTACTGGAAAGATAATAATCCATGTGTAGTACAATTTAATATAACTAGATTAAAGCTCTTTAAAACAGAAAGAAGAAGATAATAATGTTCTAAAATCTTTTTGTCTATGTTGTACAAAATAGCATAAACCAGTATTTGTAGTATTTATACTTAATGAGATAAATATGATTATTATTATATGTTTATATTTTATATGATTAATATGTGCTAGGTATAGAATATTATAGAAATATTTATTTATTGTATTTTTATAGCCAAATTCTTTTAATTATTTATACTCTATTGAATAATGCAGAATTTGGCGCCTTTCAATTTGTATAAATACAACTATCTAATATAAGAGTTATTTCCGTTAGCAAAGACAGCTCCTCTACAAAGCTCCTGATTGCAAGTATTGAGTGCTGGGGTGTCATATGTGCAGAGATAATTACAAGGCCCTTTAGGAAATAAGTACAGGAAGTTTCAGTTATATAAATTCTCATGGATAAATTCAAACGTTTTAATTTGGAAATATGCTGTGATGGGCAGTATTATAGCCAGCTGTAAAATAAATGAAGGTTGTATTATATATCGCTTGCACTGGCAATTTCTATACCATCACAAATTGACCCTTTCATTCAAATAAATAACTAGTGCCCCAAATTTGAAAGTCTTAAAAAAAAACGCAAAAGCATACATTGAAATCCTGTGAGTCTGGGTGCTCAGTGGACTTATTTTTTCATATAATTACTGCATCTTGCTCAGCAGTGAGAAAACAATTGCAAGTCAGCCTCATTAGTAGACTTTTGTCTCCTAAGCTAAGCTTAAATAATAAGTACTAAGGTTCTGTGTGCTGTAGGCAAACCTATAACCCACATCCTATAGCAAAATTAACGAATCTCATGGACAGTCTAGGACTTCTATCTATCATTGTATCAAATTAGCTTTTTATGTCTCTTCATCCATGTCAGACATCATTATTTATAAATGTATATATAAGGAGGGAGCTTATTACATGTGTAATGATGATATTGGGATATCCTTGTCATATGGTATTTTTCAGCATTTCTACAGAACTAAACAGAGTTCATGCGTTACAGTTATGCGATCATGTGACCTCCTGGTCACTTTCTTTATCTGACACTACTCTATTAGGACCTTATCCAGACCTGACACGGAACAAGCATGGAGGTCTGCAAGTCTGCATGTGAGAGGGAAGTAAACTCCCATGTCACTCCCCTGTCATATACTTGTCCAGAAACCTGCCTTAGCTTGTTCGCACATAAGATTTTAACATGCGGACAAGGTCTGTCCTGCCCTATGTGCAAGATGAACAAAATCAACTTCTGTACATCCAGCGTTCCATGCATAGCCTGTTGTTCTAGGCATGCGCTATGTGTTCTATACAGCTGATTTACGCATACAGATCTGCATCCACTCCTTAGTGCATATATAGCTCTAAATGCAACACCTAGATTCTGATAAGTGAGAGTAGGAAGCAGATTTTGATAGTTAAATTAAATCCTTTTAAATAACTTGTGGTTGATGTTTTGTGTTCTCACTTGGAACGTAATTCTCCTGTCAGGAGGGTAAGAAATGACACCTTGAAAAAAAAGATTTTATAATGTTTAGTGTGGTAAAAGAAATGTCAGCCTGTCACATAGCATATCCTGAGAGGATTCTGTCACAGGGACTGCCATAATACCTGGCTAAGGTTAATGTGGTGAAGGAGTGAAAACACAACTGTAGGAAGTATTTAGTCATTTTATCATTCTTTTATGGTACTATTAGTTGTAGTTCTTTTATTAAAACTTGGATATATTATAACTACGCTACTGATAATAAAATGAAGGTTTGCAATCCATTGTGCTAGCAAAATATAAACAATTTCTATCACATTCTGAAGTATTAATATCCCTCAGTGTATAATATCACAAAATGGATTTCAATGGATTTCAATGACTATATGCAGTGACATGTTTTTCTCTTTTCCCCCTAGACACAAAACATCATGTATGACATGATCTCCGATTTAAATGAAAGAAGTGAAGACTTTGAGAAGAGGATTGTTGTCTTAGAGACAAAGCTAGAGACATTAATTGGTAGCATTCAAGCTCTCCCTGGACTGATTAGTCAGACAATCAGCCAACAACAAAGGGACTTAGTTGAAGCTCAGCTGCAAAATTATGACAAGTACGTTTCATACAACGTGGAGCGATCTCGGTCTGTGTCAAGAAGACGTCGGTCTTCATCCACAGCACCTCCAACTTCATCAGAAAGTAGCTAGAAGTGAATAAGTTAACCAAAAAAACAAAAAGACTTTTTTTGCCATCATATGGTCAATATTTTAGCTTTTATTGTAAAGCCCTATGGTTCTAATCAGTGTTATCTGGGTTCTGATGTCAGAATCTTAGAAACCTGAACACAACGTTTTAGGCCAAATAGAGTGAGAACTCTTTTATTTCTTTCAGATGCACAATGAATGCACCTATCATTGCTATATAGATTGTTTATCCAGATTCACTAACTTTTTATTCATGCACTTCAAACAAACTTTATTACTATATAGTATAATAAAATATTCATTTCTGAACATGATTGTATGGTCACTTCTGTTCATACAATGGGTTATGCTTATATTAGGCAAGTTTATAAGAAAATAACTGAGTGATATGTACCAATGTGATTTTTATAAAATTATTTAGCTATGAATTTAAGAAGTAGGTTACAGCCACCAAGGCCTAGTTATTTTTTAACCATTCAAATAGAACATATTAAGATATAAATATATAACAATACCTTTAGACTTTGCCTTAAGAAATATATAGATAATTCTCAGTTGTAGACTTATCCAGGCTTGAAAAAAGTTTATGTTTTGGAACTGTTTTGGTTATTTTTTATTTTTCTTAATAAAGTTAATATATGATGCTGGTCATTTCCTTTCCATTCCAAGATCTCTTTTTTTATGCGTCACATGTTAATTGCAGTGTTAAATCTACATACAATGTAGTTCAGTGCCAATGGGCCTGATCCAGAACAACGATGTAGCGCTGAGCGTGCTAACGCTCAGCGTTACATCGCTGACTCGACTCC